>JAMPIV010004567.1:1025000-1185000 GCA_024509875.1 Oreohelix idahoensis
TAGACACATGATCCTAGCCAAAAGCCAGGATACTAGGCATTGGGTTGTACAGCGTAAAATACGCTGCAGTTCTTAGGCGGCAGTTAATTTTTTTTTTTTTTTTTTTTTTTTTTTTAAATATTCCTCGCATGAGGTTGCATATTTTTTCCTCGCATGAGGTTGCATTTGCCCCACCCATACCCGGCCCTGGTCAAGACCACATGTCCCAACACAAGAAGATCCAATGACAACATGTGTCATTGTAGTGATCCTCTGTGTTCTCACACTAGGTACCTCATGACATGAATGTCACTACTGTTTCCCGTGTGTAGGCACATGATCCCAGCCAAAAGCCGAATTCTAGGCATTGGGTTGTACAGCGTAAAATACGCTGCAGTTCTTAGGCGGCAGTTAATGCCAGTCAAAAATATAAAGAAGTCCAATAAGGTACTTTTAACGAAAGAACGGATATTTTATAAATACTCTTTATACAATAGTGGTATCCAAAATATAATATTATATTATGTAACAAGTTATGCATTATGTTACCTACAATTAAACAAAAGTATATAATTATTGTCAAACAGAAAATACAAATCTTTGCATTTATTATAATTTTTAATACTAATTGTAACATTTAAAGCAGCAACAGTTTAAAACCAAAAACAAATTTTACTGTTGGTATGAAAGTTATTATGTCCCCTGGTAAAAAAAAAAACACTGAAATACTTTACCTAAGTTATTCCCCATATGTTTTTTTTTTTTTTTTAGTTACAGTTTTCACAATAGAGCTATCACCCTCTTAGCGATGTTAAATCGTTCTTGAAAATTCGAGCGCTAACCAAAAGATCTCTAAACAAAAATTCATTTATCATTAAAATTAATAGAAATCGAATGAATTCGTTTTCGAGGCTGTTCCAAAATTAAGTAACCGGCGCGTGTGGCTACAGTTGTCATGGCAGAGCTGACATCATCATCAGACCACTGGTTAGCAGAAGGTATTGTAGGTGCTGACAAGTTTTTTTTGTTAATTTTTTATTTTTTGTCTCCATATATAGAGGGCATGTCTGTTTGGTCAATGAGTACAGAAAATATTCAGGTGACGTACAAATATGAAGCTTAGCTTTGCCATTTTCTGTTGTTTTCTGCAAGAAACACCTTGTAGAAGTTAATATTTTGTTCTACGTTACCGATTTTCACAGACGTGACTTCCATTTTGGGTCATGCTTCATTATCCTAGACCAGCGTTTCCCAACCTTTTTCGAGTCGCGACCCCCTTTTATAATAGTCAAGTAACCTGCGACCTTCGCCACATTTGCATAAAAACGCATTTTTAATAGTGTAAAGAAAACACATTAAAAATTGATCTTTCAGAATATAATTCTAACCTAATATTTAATTAACCTAATATTTCGTATTTGCATCTGGGCAACCAGCTTCAAAATTTGCGGCTGAGTGTTTGTCAAAAGCCAACATCATGTCATCCTCAACATTCAGTCTGTTTTTTGCCTTTGTTTTGATACGAAGAAGCATTGAAAATCCACTCTCGCAGAGATATGTAGAGGCAAATGGAAGTAAAACTCGAAAGGCAAGCATGGTGACATTTGGACACGAGTGGTACATAGCACACCAGAAATGACTCAACAATTTTTCACAAAACAAATTACGTGCCGAGGAATCGTTCCGCAGATCCAAGAATTCATCATGTACTTCATAGGGAATGCTGGCTACATTCAGGGAAGCAGAGAATGGATTTCGTACCAGCGCAGCTTCTTCTTCTGTAAGCTCAGGGAAGTACCGCTGAAATTCCTTTTCAAGGGATTCAAGGCGCCCAGTAATCTCTTCCTTCACATTATCATCCAGTTCACATTCAGATTCCTCTACCACACTGCAGAGTTTTTTCAAACATGGCAATGTTTCCAAGATTTACTTTCCGACGCCAGTTTTGGAGCTTGGATACAAATGCCTGAAGATTGTCTTGAAATTGGATAATGTGTGTTTCCTTTCCCTGACGTTTCAGGTTCAGCTTATTTAGCTGGTCTAAAATGTCTGCTAAGTAAGTAACTCTTTTCTTCCAAGCTTCATCATTAAAGTAAGCCACAAGGTCATGTTTCCCTTGCACTTCCAGGAACAATGTGATTTCATCTTTCAACTCAAAGACACGACTGACAACATTTCCTGTCGACAAGCAGCGTACAGCAGTGTAGAAAAGAAGAACCTCATGATCAGAATTCATGTCTTTACAGAGTTCTTTAAACAGACGGGTGTTGAGGACCCCAGATTTTATGTAGTTCACAATTTTGATCAGAGAGTCAAGTACATCTTGCAGAGAAGCTGGAAGAGTCTTACTGGCAAGAGCATATCGGTGAATCATGCAGTGAATGCCCTTTGCTTGGGGAGCAAGTTCTTTCATCTTTGTCTGAAAACCCGACTTTGACCCTAGCATAGCAAAATATACGGGGTGATCTCCAACTGCGTTAAGAGAGCTACTCACTTTTATTCGACGGTCTGTTATTCAAACATCAAGACACCGATTAAAAATGAATTTTGATGTAGAATTTTGCGATAGAGAATATTTTTTTCAGTTTACTATTTGTAACATAGAATTTCATTCTAACGATAACACTGCATTTGTATATTTTATTTTTAGGGAGTGAATCAAGGTCCGCCGCAGTGGAAATTTGAAGAAAAAAATATTTCAGGCACGCCAAAGTAAATAATTAAAGTAATATAAAATGTTAAATATGTATGAACATGTCGGGCTTTTAATATTTTTTAAGCATACGCCGAGGTGGACCTTAAGTCACTTCCTTTCATTTATCAAAAATCAGCGTTACAACCACTAGTAGAATATTGCAGTGTAGCCATATTGAAATAAATAAGTGTTGAAAACCTTCGAGGTGAAATTTCCTATAAAAATAATTGCAACTAAAAATAAACGCTGCGATCCCCCAGAAAACACTTTGCGACCCCCTTCGTGGTCGAGACCCACAGGTTGGGAACCTGGGTCCTAGACTATGCTTCTTGGCCATCCCACCACCCTGAATAAACTTGATGAGCGTGTAAAAGTTATGATACTGCCTTCCATTGAGCCTAGCGCTCAGCATAATTCGAGTTTTTAAAGCGTATAACAGGCTTGGGACATAAAATCCAAATAGCGTTATATCGAAAAATCGCTAATCGAAGAATATAAGACGGAAGTATTGATGTACTGTAATTCGCAATGTTAAAAGCATGACATTAGCAGATTTCTGAAACATGTTTTAGACGAAATATGTTCTACTTTGACGAGTAAACCAGACATTAAAAACCCCTTAAGGCCCAGCGGCCCACATATGACCCATCATACATAACTTTGTAATGGTTTTATAACAAAACAAGTATTAATTCCCACTTGGTCAAATATGGGTTATTTCATAAGCAAATGAACGGCCTTCAAATTTTTATACAAAGTTACATTCTAAAATGCGTTTTCAGTCTTAGAAATATTAGTTAAGTATAAAATTTAGCTTTCAATTATAGAAGTTCTTGGGCCTTAAGGGGTTAAGAGACGACTTTATAAATGCACAAAAACAAAGTAAGGGCCAATGCGTTTCCCAACACGAAGATTCACAAAATCTGTTTAGTTGCGTGTACGTGTAAAGGTTCAAACCCTCCTGAAAGACACAATGACTGGGGTACATCTATTTGGGATGATCTTCTGTTGGATTAAATATGTTATTTGTCCAGATACTGCTGTCTTTGACTGAATCACGTAGACTCACGAAATTGGTGAATCAAAAATCCATCCCACTTAGTTTTATTTAGGACTCAACTACATTGTTCGTGATGTTGGCAGTAAACTCAACCAAAAGTCTTTATGCAAACCAAAAGAATGCGTTAAATATGCAAAAGAAAAAAATAAAAAATAAAATACGAGCAGCTTCACCAAGCTGATATTTCTTCTATTTCTTCTTTTTAATTTTTTCTCTTACTTAGTTCTCGCTATATTTCATTTCCTTGATGAAAGCCTTGTGATCGTAATTTTCGTTGTCTTCTGTATTAGTAAGACGCATTGCCATGTTTCTTTTTTTTTTCTCATAAACCCAGCCTTGACCACGTTGTGATGCAGTCCTCCAAATATTCTTATTCCGTTTACTTAACACATCAAAGCCGAGTTATTATTGGGCTGCATTATATCATACTTGATTAGAAATTTGATAACAAGAGAAGATTTAGACATATGGAAAAGATTATTTCAGGAAATGGGCATTAATTCGGCAATACTGTTGGCTGCGAGTATTTACCATGCCTGAAATGTTTATGTGACCGAGTTATTTCCCTTTTACTATAGATGGGACGTAGTGAGTAAGAGGTATAGTCCGCCTCTAATTATAAAGGGACCGGGTTCGGTTCCCAGTACAGAGAATATTTTTTTTAATTGAAAAGAACCAGTGGTCCTAATGATGTCTTACTACGCCCCCCCCCCCCCCCCCAATCATGGATAGTGAGATCGGATGCCTAGCCTTTGCGGATAAGGGTTAAAAAGGAAGTCCCGTGTGCAAGTTGCATACAGTAAAAGTCATTCAGCACTTAAACATCACAAAGCGTAGGCCATACGGCAGCTACCCTTGAAAAATATACAAAATTTGAAACTTACCCACCACAACAATTTTTATACACATGTTGGGATCCTCGTTGGTGATACTTGAGGCTCGTTCAGGATAAAAAAATTGCTTAATTCTTCTCAAAAGGCGACCTATCAGATATAAGTTAATAGTGCTCTGCCCTATGCTGCATTGTTGTTCAATTATCTTGAAAATACCTTGTGAACACTCCCATGAGCTAGAAGCATCATTATCCTTCTATCTACAACTCTGCCAAGAGTATTCTTGCTCGAAAGTAGACACCTTGAACACCCATATTAGATACTCTTGGGTGTTGGCCACTGATGGACCACTACTTCAGAGCTAAGGGGATGCATTCCGTGACAATTGGGGGCTCGAACGGGATTTGAACTCGGGACCTCTCGCAAATATGTTAGTAATACTTCCGATTGCACTTATGTAACTCACAAACACATCGGTGAACGTATATCCTGGCTAATATCTTTCCCAACAAAACCTCTCCAGACGGGTTATCTGTATTATTGATACAGAGATGGTCCAGCGGAAGTATTACCTCATTATCACCTGGGCCTTCGCACATATCTCAGATGGCTTTCCCAGAATGACAATCTGACTTGCTTCTGTTGTTCGTGGAGACCACCGCGTGTCAACAGTTACCGTCTCTATCAAAGGTGGCTAGACGACTTAAGTTAAAAAAGTATTACAAGCTGACCTGTCTAATTAGCCTTGTCGTGCTGTGATCACATAATGAAATGTAAATAAGTCTAGGGAGAATGCCGAATAATAGGACGATCGGTGAGGAAAATGAAGAAATAAAAAATAATGCAGGAGAGAACGAAAGTTATGTAGAAGGACACAACTGATTTCCTGACAGTGCACTATGCTTAGATTCGTCTTGTGTGATCTAAGGGATGAGATCGGAGCACTGATGGCAAAGAAGGTGGTCCTTATAACGAAGCAAAACCAAGCATTTTACTACATTCCGTCATCTAGATATTTCCTTTACCCCAGCGTCAAGTGACTTAAAATGTGTATTAAAATTTATGTTTTGTCAAATTTGTTTCATTTTTCAGAAAAAAGTCTTTCTCTAAACTGTATTACCTGTCGTTAGTACCTCAGATTGAACTACTAGCATTTAATTTTAAAGAGTATTCAAGGTAACTTCACTCATTTCGTTATTTTACACCATGCGCAGATACTTGGATAAAAACATGTTTTTTTATACACCTGTCTGTCTGTCTACTATTTGTCTCTCCTGTGTCTAATCTGTGTGTCTGTGTATGGATCAATCTACATACCTGTGCGACTGTTTGTGTATCTATTTATATACATGTTGCATTGAAAAATATGAAATATTTAGATTGGAAATGTTATATATTCAATTGGGTTCTGGAAGATAAGACAGGTCTGTATTTTAGAGATAGCGTTTACCGACAATGTTGCCCTTCTTCTTCTGTGGTAAGTTTGTAGTCATGCTAAATATGTTGGCCTTCTACTTCTGCGGTAAGTTTGTAGTCATGCTAAATATGCTGGACTTCTACTTCTGTGGTAAGTTTGTAGTCATGCTAAATATGTTGGCCTTCTACTTCTGCGGTAAGTTTGTAGTCATGCTAAATATGCTGGACTTCTACATCTCCGGTAAGTTTGTAGTCATGCTAAATATGTTGGCCTTCTACTTCTGCGGTAAGTTTGTGGTCATGCTAAATATGCTGGCCTTCTACTTCTGTGGTAAGTTTGTAGTCATGCTAAATATGCTGGCCTTCTACTTCTGTGGTAAGTTTGTAGTCATGCTAAATATGCTGGACTTCTACTTCTGTGGTAAGTTTGTAGTCATGCTAAATATGCTGGACTTCTACTTCTGTGGTAAGTTTGTAGTCATGCTAAATATGTTGGCCTTCTACTTCTGCGGTAAGTTTGTAGTCATGCTAAATATGCTGGACTTCTACTTCTGTGGTAAGTTTGTAGTCATGCTAAATATGCTGGCCTTCTACTTCTGTGGTAAGTTTGTAGTCATGCTAAATATGTTGGCCTTCTACTTCTGCGGTAAGTTTGTAGTCATGCTAAATATGCTGGACTTCTACTTCTGCGGTAAGTTTGTAGTCATGCTAAATATGTTGGCCTTCTACTTCTGCGGTAAGTTTGTAGTCATGCTAAATATGTTGGCCTTCTACTTCTGCGGTAAGTTTGTGGTCATGCTAAATATGTTGGCCTGTCCCCAGGATAAAGTCCACAGTCTCTTCCAGATCAGCGATGCAACCACATATCTTCTGCATGAGCTCAGCACCTACTAGCCTGGTCAGGTGTCCACACCTGCTCAAGATCGTCATATTGTGCTGAGTCACCTAAGGAATCGTTCTCTCCCGGCAAGTCAAACAGCAAGAGCAATAGTGGGTAGACGTAGGCAAGTCTCTCGAATGACAGTCATACGACGACTCAGAGATACAGGCCTTACTGCAAGACGACTGTTACGCACAGAATTTTTCTAAGACTGTGTGTAATTAACTTGCCTGAATTGTACACTGTAATTTTTTTTCTTGATCGAAGGTAAATAACTCTTGTTTGTCTTTGATTACATTTTCAGTGGTGGTTACCTTCTCTTGTGTCCTGACGCGCCGGTCCATTTTTTCGATCGATGTCACATCATTCTCCTTATATGGTAGCGTCGGTCAACTGTTTCTTGGAATGATTGAAACCAGAGTTGATGTTTTATTGCCTGTCCATATAAGGTGTGATTTCGTTATATCTTGGTCTGGTATGTCTCCTACACCGTCTCCTTTTGAATCTTACTCGGGTGTTTGCGTTCTGCGCATGTCTGAACTTTAAGTGAGTTGGAGAAATCTTCCGGTCAGGGAATTCGACAAGATGTTTTGAGCAGAGAAAACGCATCCAGCGTCTGTGATCTTTTGATAGGGAATTGGTAGTCCTCCTGTGAGTTAGTTTAGCCAACGAGGTCTTTCCCTATATGATTCGAAAACGCCTGGAGGCGTATGTGTTGTGGTGTGATTACGAAGCAAGGTAATACCCTCCTTATGTTCAGATCTGTAATCTATTTTGATGTTTGACATTGGTCGTTCTCTGCTCAGTTACCAGTTACAGGAAGGAGAGGTTCTTCTACTAGAGATTACACCCCAGGTATCTTCATACCTGAGATTGAGATGGTCAAGTGCCGATTGAATCAATTTTGCCACATTCAGATGGTCAAGTGCCGATTGAATCAATTTTGCCGCATTCAGATGGTCAAGTGCCGATTGAATCAATTTTGCTGTAGTTCGAAGGTCAAGTGCCGATTGAATCAATTTTGCTGCAGTTAGAAGGTCAAGTGCCGAGTGAAGCGTGTTGCTGTTACATCTGAGAAGTACAAGTTCCATACTTTCTGCAATACTTCATCTGAGGTTCAAGTTAGTAACCGTCGTGTTTGCTGTTTTTTGGATGAAAGTTCAGATGTGCGATCAACGTTGGATCATCTATCCTTAGAATGCCTATCACCACCTGTTCTACACCGTGTTGACGATAGGAGATTAATAAGATAAGTGGCCTGTTTGTTTATGAACTGTGCCTTTATACTCTAACTGAGCCTTCTGTATTGTCACATTCTCACTGTTATATGTTTACATGTTATATGTTATTTGTATATTTATTGTTTATATTTCAGCGGGTCGGTTGGGTAGGTGACTCTCATAGATAATACCACGTAATAGAGGTATCTATTGAGAGCGTGTCGTTAGGAACAGAGCAATTTCCTTAATTGGAAATTGTTAGCAATATTTATTGCTATTTACGTTTAGTTGTGACGACATGTGTTATTGTTGTTTTCGTTATTTTTTCTGTTCTTTAGTTTTGTTGCGATTTGTTTGTATTTTTTAGGTCTCCTCTTTCCTATTATTTAGTTTTATACACCATTTTCGTTTATACACTGTGACGTCATTTGTTTGTTTACCCTTTTCGCATTTGTCATCACATTCTTTGTGATATTTTTTTTAATTTTTCGCTGTTTATTTAGTTGACTTTTGCAAATGTTTTCGTATTGTCTTTGATCTTTGTTATTGTTTACATTGTCTTGGATCTTTGTTATTGTTTACATAGTTCTTAGTTAGCATTCACTATTGTTAAATATTTGCTTATGCACTATTAGCTGGGTAGTGCACTTATCATAACTAACTGGTGGATTTGCTTATGCACTATTAACTGTGTAGTGCAGTTATGATAAATAACTGATGGATATGTGGTTATGCACTATTAGATGTGTAGTGCCCTTATGATTAAGAAGTGACTGGTGGTATTATTATACATTTGATAATACAAGTTCTTTATCAAAGACTTGTTTCCCACAGAGATTGGGGTAAACATTTTGATTATACAAATACTTTATTTAAGTCTTGTTACTATTAAGGTTGAAATAAGATAATTAATTATTTCAGGTTTTGGACTCATAATATTAGACATCATGTCTACACTTGAGTACTTTATTGAGCAAGGGAAAACCCTTGGTAAGACTGGTGATATATTAGAAGAGTATGCAAATAGCACATCATTGACGTCCGCGAGAGTATGGACATTATGTCAACCATGAAGTATGTCAAGTTCTAACCTACTTTGGAACGAGTTATGTCCACATCTTCAAGGAACATCTGTTTAATTACTATAATACATTGTATCATGACATCATTACATGCTTGTATAATGTATTTTTGGTTTAAAATGTGTAGTTCATTACACTTCATACTATGATAACCTATTTGTATTTATGTGAGTATAATTTTGCTTGCATAATGATGTTGCCATCGCTATGGCGTATGTTGGTGGCACCTCCCTGGAATATACGTGTACACTTAGGGAAATATTTTCTCTAAGGATGTGAGATACAATCTCACCGGTCGCTCCATGCGTCGAGCTAGCCTCATATTAGGCATTATATCCGCTCATCATATGTGCGTTAGGAGCCTGTTTGTTCTGGCTCTAGGATTTAAAAAAAAAATGTTTCTTTTTTTTCCCGGGGTTGCGGTAATCTGTTACGCACAGAATTTTTCTAAGACTGTGTATAATTAACTTGCCTGAATTGTACACTGTAATTTTTTTTCTTGATCGAAGGTAAATAACTCTTGTTTGTCTGTGATTACATTTTCAATGGTGGTTACCTTCTCTTGTGTCCTGACGCGCCGGTCCATTTTTTCGATCGATGTCACATCATTCTCCTTATATGGTAGCGTCGGTCAACTGTTTCTTGGAATGATTGAAACCAGAGTTGATGTTTTATTGCCTGTCCATATAAGGTGTGATTTCGTTATATCTTGGTCTGGTATGTCTCCTACACCGTCTCCTTTTGAATCTTACTCGGGTGTTTGCGTTCAGCGCATGTCTGAACTTTAAGTGAGTTGGAGAAATCTTCCGGTCAGGGAATTCGACAAGATGTTTTGAGCAGAGAGGACGCATCCAGCGTCTGTGATCTTTTGATAGGGAATTGGTAGTCCTCCTGTGAGTTAGTTTAGCCAACGAGGTCTTTCCCTATATGATTCGAAAACGCCTGGAGGCGTATGTGTTGTGGTGTGATTACGAAGCAAGGTAATACCCTCCTTATGTTCAGATCTGTAATCTATTTTGATGTTTGACATTGGTCGTTCTCTGCTCAGTTACCAGTTACAGGAAGGAGAGGTTCTTCTACTAGAGATTACACCCCAGGTATCTTCATACCTGAGATTTAGATGTATACGGGTCATGCTAGGCCCAGAGAACAGTTTCTATGCTCTTTGAACTTCGCAATGCTAGCGACGGTATCTACAGCGAGGTTAGACTTAGAAAATCTACAAAGGTCAATCTGACCTGTACTCTTGAAACGCCATTCCCGTGCGTTCAGTGATGAACTCATTTACATATCTGATCGAATAGCATCAGAGAGGAGTTTGTTAGACTTATGTACATTATGATATGAAGCTGACGCTGTTGTAAGCTGGAATGTATATATATATATATATATATATATATATATATATATATATATATATATATATATATATATATATATATATATATATATATATATATATATATATATATATATATATATATATATATATATCAGCTCATAGGATTTGCAGGATCCATTGAATAACTTTATGTATGCACACTATTATGTACTACAGTGACTATGATTTTTTTTGTAAAATGGATGTACAGTACCTGTCTTGTGGCGTCAGAAAATAAACGATGGAAAACGTCAATAGCAGTTTACACCCTTTCATGAATTTTCATGTCATACCACATGTGTTGTGAACCTGTGAAACCACATCACCTACACTCGCAGCCAGCACCCATAAACCAGACAAGACACCTCACACTCCATCCTATAACCTACCTGGTGTCTATAGGGGTGGGACTTCATATGGCTACACACTAGCAACGACTGTGGACTTATACCTGCAACATTGAAGGCTTACCGTTCATAGTGGCCAGTAGTCAGCCTAAACCACCCTTATCAACGACCTTATGATGGGCCAAACTTGACTCACAGACATCTACAGCAGCGCCTGCAATGGGCAGAGCAACATGTCAGATGGACTAGACTGCAGTGGAATGCTGTCCTATTCACAGACGAGAGCAGATTCAACATATCCTTTGCTGATGGACGTAGGCGGATTTGGCGACGGTGTGGAGAACGCTTTGCAGATTGCTGTGTTCGTCAGCACAACCGATTTGGAGGTGGCAGTATTCACATTTGGGGAGGATTCAGTTTTCACCATCGCTTGCCTCTTCACGTCTTCCGTGGAAATGTTAATGCTGTGACATATCGAGATGAGGTTCTGGATGCATTGGTTGCTCCTGCGTTCACAAATTATCCAGACTTGCAGCTTCTCCATCAGGATAACGTACGTGCGCACACTGCATGCATTACGCAGCAATATCTACAGCAGCACAACATTGTGACGATTGATTGGCCTGCCTTATCACCAGACATGTTTGATAAGGGTGGAATTAGGATGCCGTCAAATTACCACCTCTATCGACACCAGGTATTACAATGCAAGATGTGGGTGTCTTATCTGGTTTAGATTGTTGCGGTGTGTGTGTTGCAGTAGAACAGTTCAGGGTACACCACAGGCAACATGACGTGTAGAGTCATAAAAATGGTAACTTCGCTTTAGGTTTATACCATTTATTGCACGCCACAAAACAGTCATGATACTTATGTTATCATCGGCATAGTACAACGAATGCAGCATTCAAACTCATGTTAACTGACAGTCATGTAGAAGTCAATACTCAATAGTTGTATGGAAAACAAATATCATAGCGAAGCTTGATAAATAATACATATAACTTCTGCAACCGTGGTCAGCTGCAGATCCTTAATGTTCATAGACAATAATAATTATTCCTTCCTGATGCTAGCAGATCAGATGTATACAATACGTCCGTTTACTGTCTGCACGTGAGTAGCATACATGGATTACAGGTCAGCTCGACCTTTATAACCTTCCTAAGTCTAACCATCTGACTTGGACGTGATCTCTGATATAACGAATCCTGGAACACAGACAATAGTCTTGTTGGTCTAGAGCGACCCATAGATATATAACTAGTTCAGGTATAAAGATACCGGTGACTTAATCCTAGTCAAAGTACCTCTCCATTTTGAATCACACAGGCGAGCAAAAAGGCGACAAAATGACGAACCTCTAGATGATAGCCTAAAGTTCGATACAAGAGGAATTACCTTATTTCGGAAAATCAACCATGAACATATGCCTCCAGGCAGGCTTGAATAATACGGGGAAATAGTCTAGTTAGCTAACTAACTCACAAAGACAATGTATTTCCCTCAGAGAATCACAAGACGCAGTCGCGTCCGCTCGCTAATCAGTCCATTTCTCAACTCCCCGACCTGGGCGGAACAACAAACGACAACCCAGTCGAGACATGCGCAGAGTGACAATCTCTGAGTCGCTGTTCACAATAAGACGATTCTAAGAACATTCGAGATAAAAGTCTTACACAGTCGCGCCTTTTATGGACATGAACAGAAGCGTTAAGAAAGGTTTCAAACATCTACAACAGTTGACTGATACTACCAAATAAGGAGATATGGTCACGCTTCGTTCAAGACATTATAGACCGAACGTGTCTCTATACAAGAGGAGGTAAACTCATAAAAAATAGCAGTATCGATATTTCGGATTCTGTCCCTTTGACCATAAAATATATATAACATGCATTTCAGTCAAATAATGATCATACATACGAAAAACGATCATACAAAGACTTTGGAAAAAAGTAATTATTTGTGCGTAACATTACCGCACCCTCCCGGGAAAAAAAAATGAAACATTTTTTTTTTTAAAATCCTGGAGCCGGAAAAATCTAGGCTCCTAACGCACGTATGATGCGCGGATATACCTAACAAAATAGCTCAACACTTGGAGCGAAACTGAGATCATATCCCAGGTCCTTAGAGAAAAATTTATCTAAGTATACGCGTATATATCCCAGGAAGGTGCCACCAACACAAACCACAATGCTGGCAACATCATAATAAAAGTCAAATTATTCTCATACCAATATATGAAATCAAATATATTATTATGATATCATACAATGTGTTGCAAATAGCGGTGTAATATATTAATATACCGCACTATTTTATTACATTATGTAATGCATCAGTAACTAATAAGTAATACATGTGTTGATCTTCGTTGACATAAAACATTCAATAGAAGAAGATGTGGACATCATCCGCTCCCAATCTAGGACAGGACTTGATATACTCAAAGTTCCACAATGGACACAATCTCGCATCTTCAATGATGTGCTGCGAAAATATCAATAACACAAATCTTAAAGACAACTGGTAAATCTCTCAATACAATCCTGAAAATAATTTATTTAAATGTGGCCGAGTGATCTTTTGGCCCGTATATCACTAACTAAGCCTTCTTAGATAATTACATGGAACAATGTTATAAATTCCCCCTCAAAAAAGTGAGAAAAAAAAAAAATCTACCAACATGTCATTATAACATTGGACTGTATATCAGGAAATATATATATGACAGAAGAATCATGTGGAATCGTGTGGGCATCTGGACAGAATGTCCGCCATTACATTATCCGAACCACGGATAGCTCGAACCGAGAAATGAAATGGTTGAAGAGCTATGGCATAACGAGTGGACCTCGAGCTCTTCAAGTTTTTACTCTGAATAGCAGTAAGCGCTTTCTGGTCGGTTTCCACAATGAAATGTGCGCCTAGAAGAAATCTTTGTAACTTCAGAATAGACCATACCATAGCCAATAACTCACGGTCTAAAACCGAGTAATTCTTTTCTGCAGCATTTAATTTCCTAGAGATATACATCACCGGATGCAGAGTATCAGAATACTCCTGCATTAGTGCTGCCCCAATCCCAGTTGACGAGGCGTCACTTCGAAGAACAAAAGTCTTCTCAATAGTAGGTAACCTAAGAATAGGTGGAGATGAAAATAGGTCTTTAACCTGGTCCAATGAGGATTGACATTCTTTTGACCAGCGGATCAAATTAGGCGACCCTTTCTTCAATAAAGTAGAAAGCGGTGCCATAATGGAGGACAGATTCGGAATGAATCGTCCGTAGAATTGGATCAAACCTAATAGACTCCTTACTTGTTTCTTTGTCTTAGGGACCGAAATGTTAAGTATTTTTGAAACATTGTGGTCTTCTGTCTTTAAAAGACCATGACCAACACGATGACCTAGGAAAGAAATCTCACTAAATCCTATAAAGGCTTTAGAGGGTTTTGCAGTCAAGTTATACTCGCGAAGAGTAGACAGTAATTCGTATAAACCCAAATAGTGATCTTCCCAGGAATCACTGAATAGACAGATATCATCTAGATATGCTATGACATCTGTACGATATGCGAGAATTCGCCGCATCATGCGTACGAATGTAGCAGGGGCGTTCATAAGACCAAAAGGCATGAAATTCCATTGGAATAAACCCCTAGGTGTAGAAAAAGCTGTAAAAGGTTTGGCACGTTCAGTTAGCGGGACTTGCCAATAACCTTTAGACAAATCTAGTTTGGTAAAGAATCTAGAATTAGAAAGTTTATTGAGTAGCTCTTCTAATGAAGGCATAGGTTCAGCGTCGAACTTCGTAACTTGGTTCAATTTGCGATAATCTACGCAAATGCGAATGTTATTATCCTTCTTTCGAACAATAACCATAGACGAAGAGTATGCTGAAGTGGATGGTTCAATGATTTCCAAACGTATCATTTCATCCAATTCTTTTTCGACTTGAGAGTGGAAATGGATAGGTATTGGATAGGGTCTGACTCTGATAGGATTATGATCAGTTAGCACAATGTCATGTTCAATGACATGTGTGTCCCCCGGGATGTCTGTAAGAACATCCTGAAATGTTTGCAACATCGAAGAAACTTGTCGATGTTCCTCAGCGGAAAGATTTGGAGAAACGGTCACGTTTTTCCAAGATTCCGTAGAATAAAGTGGGACCATAGAAAGAGGAAGATTGACATCAGAAAAAGTAGTTTCCTCATCCTGTATAACTGACAGCGATGAGTATTGACCATGAGGTACTTGAGAATTGTCCGTTGCCTGGAAAATAGGCTGCAAATAGTCTGGTCTTTCATGAAATTCCGTGAGCATATTTATGTGGAAAGTTTTATGCTTTCCATCAATATCGACAACATAGTCGACATCAGAAATTTTGGAGACTATTGCATATGGACCTTTCCATGCAATTAGAAGTCTGTTCTCCCTTGAAGGAAGTAGGACGAGAGCTTTGTCACCTGGACAAAGTTGTCGTAGACATCTATTCTTATTCGCAAACTGCCTTGCCTTTTCTTTAGCAAATTCGGAAGACGAAGTTGCTAGTCTGCATGCCTCAATGATTTTTTTCCTAAGAGCAATGACGTACTCATAAGAAGACTGAGTCTCATCGCTAATATTATCGGCAGTGATTAGATCGTGAAGTAAAGACATAGGGCCGCGCGGTTGCGCGCCAAAGACAAGTTCAAAAGGGGAAAACCCCGTATGTTCATTGGGGACCTCTCTATACGCAAAGAGAGCCGCGGGTAAGACCCTGTCCCAATCCTGAGGATGATCATCAGTTATTTTACCCAGTAAAGTTTTTAGTGTCCTATTTAAACGTTCGACCAACCCATTAGACATTGGGTGATAGATACTGCTGAGAGACCTTTTTATATGTAGCATAGACATTACCTGTGACATAGTGTCTGATATAAGTTGAGTGCCATGGTCTGACAATATTTCTCCGGGAAAACCCAAGCGAGAAAATATCAGCCAAAGAGCGTCTGCGATATCAGCAGTTGAGATGCTCTTGAGAGGTATTGCCTCTGGCCAACGTGTGCACATATCGACACATGTAAGAATAAATTGATGCCCTCTAGCCGACTTAATTCTAAAAGGACCGATAATATCTATTGCCATTTTTTGAAAAGGGCGAATTGGAATGTCAGCAGCCTGAATAGGCGCAGCATGTCGTGGTCCTTTAGATTTGACCTCCTGACATACTTTGCAAGAGCGACAGTACATTCGTATGTCCTTGCTCACAAATGGCCAAAAGAAAGCCGCAAGAACCCTCGACTTTGTACGGGAAAAACCCATATGTCCAGCACATTGCGAGTCATGAGCATGTTGCAATATTTGCAAGCTCATGCTCTTAGGCACAAGAATTTGTGAATGAGTGGATGTAGTCGAGTCTTGTACCATACGTACAAGTACGCTGATCTTCATAGAAATCCAAGATTTTCTATTAGTATTTTGATTAGGATCACCTTTTTTTGCTAGAATGAAGAATTTTTGTAACGACGGATCTTCTTCTTGCAATTTGATAAATGAGTCACGTGTAATAGTCAAGTGACTATTTTTGTTCATCTACTTCATCATTATTAGTTAATGAAGTTTGAGGTGGATCCAGAGCATGTGCTCTTGTGACCACCGTATTGGTAGCTTCAATGTTTTGCTCTTCCCAAACAGCAATCTGCTGTGGGGTACATTCCCTAACTCCGTGAATACGACCAATAATAAGGTCCGCAATAGGGTTTGGAAGTAGACACGCGTGGACCTCTCCCGTGAAGAAAGGAGTAGCAATATGTATTATGGCAGTAGGATATTTTTCCAACGTGCCACCAAATGTGACACATTTGATGACCTTTCCTGTAGCACAGAATGGATCTACAAGAGATTGCCTAACCCCGACAGTAGTACATCCAGAATCAAACAACACCGAGACTGGATTACTATTTACAAGCCCCTTATGTAATATAAGAGAACCTCTCCCATCATGAGCAACATTAGCAGGAAGAGCGGGCAAAGGATGACCACAGCTTAGAGTACTAATGGTTTTCGGATCAAATAAAGTACTGCATTGGATACATTTATTTGCCCTACCAAAGTCAAAAGATGAGCATCCGATAGCATTATGGTCTTTATCATTATTAACCTGTTTATCTGCTCCCTGAGATTCTTGTTGAACAGAGTTTGTCTGTTGATATCTTTTTCTCTTCTGTTGCGATCTACCGCGACCATTATTGCTTCTGCAATTATCATTAAAGTCCCTACTGTAATTTTTATCCTGGTTTGCGTTCCAGTTTCCATAACTGTCATTACCATCTCTATGCTGTTGAGAACCTCTATTATCTTGGTATTGAGGTCTCTGCAAATAATATTTTCCTCTATACCGATTACCTTTATGAAAATTTCTAAAGTTACCGGGAATAGAATACCGTGTAATATTAGGTTGTCTCCAGTTCTGGGAAGAAGAATCTCCCTGAAATTGATTACCATGGTTCTGGGCATAATTACGGTTACTCTTTTTATTGAAATTTTGCTGGCTACCCTGAAATTTACGCATAAAATTCGGGCCATAAGGTGCTGCCGAAGCAACTGGCAGACCTTCTTTTACCTTAGAGTTGCTAACGGTTATGTGAGGATGTGCAGTAACATACTGGCTACAGTATTCTTCCATTTCTTTTATATTTTTAGGCTTACGCTCATGAAGAAAAGAAAGAAAAGCTTCATTAACAGAAGACATAACCTTGTCTCTAAGAAGTAAGTCCATGAGGGCTTCAAATGTACTTTCTGTCTTAGAAAGCTCAACCCATCGTAAAAAAGTAAGACGTATGCCTGAGATGAATTCTGAGAATTCAACTCCAGTTTCTGGTAACATGTTTTTAAATTTAAGACGATATCCGTCTTCGTTAAGTTGGTACTTCTTTAACAATGCCGCCCTGACAACCTCATAGTTGTTCTTGTCAGGCACATCTACCATACCCAACAAAGTCAAAGCATCACCTCTAAGTATCTTGGACAGATGATAAACATATAATGTTTTATCTATATTATGCACCTTACATGCACTTTCAAATCTATCTAGATAAAATGTTATATCATCAATTGAAGCATTGAATGCTGGTAAATTAAGCTTGAAATCAACAGCATTAGACTTATTAGCAGATGATACCTTATTAGCATCATTAGCATTACTAGATAACTTCAACTTTTCTAACTCCAAAGCTAAGAGTTTTTCTTCATGTTCCATTTTTGCTTTTCTCTCATCAGACTCTCTTTGTAACCTTCTTTCCTCCTCCTCAGCCTGTAACTTTCTTTCCTCAGCCTGTCACTTTTTTTCTAATCTTTTATTTTCAGCCTCTATTTCAAGTCTCTTATTTTCAGCTTCTTTTTCAAGTCTCTTATTTTCAGCTTCTTTTTCAAGTCTCTTATTTTCAACCTCAGCCTGAAGTCTCTTCTCCTGAGATTCTGCTTCTCTTTTTTGTTTTTCCATTTCCATTTGTAATCTCTTTTCATCTACCTGCATCTGCAGTTTTAAATTTTCAGCATCTATTCTCTTTTGTTCAGTTAGTTCTTTCATTTTCTTTTCCTCCGACTTCAATGCCTTGGCATATTGAACAGTCGCAAATTCTTCTAATTTATCACCTGTCTTCCCAAGGGCTTTACCCTGCTCAATAAAGTACTCAAATGTAGACATGATGTCTAAAATGTGAGTACAGAACCTGAAATAATTAATTATCTTATTTCAATCTTAATAGCAACAAGACTTAATAAAGTGCTTGTATAATTACTATGTTTACTCCAATCTCTGTGGGAAACAAGACTTGACACCAATTTGTATTATCAGTTGTACAATAATATCACAAGTCACCTCTTAATTATCAGTGCACTACCCAAATCAGTGCATAACCATCAGTTATTTATCATAACTGCACTACAATAGTGCATAAGGAAAAAACCACCAGCTAGTTATGATAAGTGCACTATAGATCAATAGTGCATGAGCATATATGTAACAATAGTGAAAGCTAACTATGCAAGAACTATGCAAACAATAACAAGACAATGTAAACAATAACAAAATACCAACAATGTAAACAAAACAAAGATCAAAGTCAATGTAAACAATAACAAAGATCAGAGTCAATGTAAACAATAACAAAGATCAACGTCAATGTAAACAATAACAAAAATCAAACAATACGAAAACATTCGCATAAGTCAAATAAATAAACAGCGAAACTAAAAAGAATATGATGACAGAATGCGAAGATATGACAAACAAATGACGCTACAGTATATACACAAAAATTTACGTGAAGAACTGAATAATAGAAAAGAGGAGACCTACAAATACAAACAATTGAAATCGAAACTAAAAAACAGAAAGAAAGAGAGAAACAAAAAAAAAATATACAAAAAACGAAAATAAAGCACAACTCGTCACAACTAAACAGATATAGCAACGATTGTCGCTAGCAAATTTCACAGTAGGCAATTCGCACAGTCCCTAACGAAAACGCTAACAGTAGAACCTCTGTGGCGTGGTATCTTCTACTGAAAGACACCGCCCAACCGAGAAAACCCGCTGAAATATAAACATATAAATACAAATCCAAATAACATATAACATGTAAACATATAAAAAATGCGAAAAATGTGATAGACAGAAGGCTCAGTTAGAACATAAGGGCACAGTTCACAAACAAAACAGGCCACTTAACTTCTATGTATCCACAACGTCAGCACAGTTCAGAACAGGATGTGATCAGCATTCTTAGGACAATGATCCAACGTTGATCCATATCTGCTCTCGTAAACTGCCATGACGAAGGAAATGAGCTTCTAACAGGAAACAGCTTCTGACAGGAAACAGCTTCTGAACTTGACCTTCTGAATCTGCAACAGTAATTCTGAGACCGGAACAGTTGTTACGGCACTTGTCCTTCTTCTCAACAGATCAGGAAATCCATTCGCTCGGTACTTGTCCTTCTATTTGTAGACAAACTTCAATACCGCCGAGCAGCGCCGGGTAGTTTCAAAATATCAACAACTGTCAGTACTGCTGCGTCTTTCAAAAAAATTTCATCAAAGGTGATGAATAGCAACTGCAATGTTGTCTTGTAGTCTGCTGATGATGTCTGGGTTTGTTAACCCCCTTGAGAGTTGGTACCAGAATAAACCAACTATTGGCCACCATGAATTGATAAGGGTGGAATTAGGATGCCGTCAAATTACCACCTCTATCGACACCAGGTATTACAATGCAAGATGTGGGTGTCTTATCTGGTTTAGATTGTTGCGGTGTGTGTGTTGCAGTAGAACAGTTCAGGGTACACCACAGGCAACATGACGTGTAGAGTCATAAAAATGGTAACTTCGCTTTAGGTTTATACCATTTATTGCACGCCACAAAACAGTCATGATACTTATGTTATCATCGGCATAGTACAACGAATGCAGCATTCAAACTCATGTTAACTGACAGTCATGTAGAAGTCAATACTCAATAGTTGTATGGAAAACAAATATCATAGCGAAGCTTGATAAATAATACATATAACTTCTGCAACCGTGGTCAGCTGCAGATCCTTAATGTTCATAGACAATAATAATTATTCCTTCCTGATGCTAGCAGATCAGATGTATACAATACGTCCGTTTACTGTCTGCACGTGAGTAGCATACATGGATTACAGGTCAGCTCGACCTTTATAACCTTCCTAAGTCTAACCATCTGACTTGGACGTGATCTCTGATATAACGAATCCTGGAACACAGACAATAGTCTTGTTGGTCTAGAGCGACCCATAGATATATAACTAGTTCAGGTATAAAGATACCGGTGACTTAATCCTAGTCAAAGTACCTCTCCATTTTGAATCACACAGGCGAGCAAAAAGGCGACAAAATGACGAACCTCTAGATGATAGCCTAAAGTTCGATACAAGAGGAATTACCTTATTTCGGAAAATCAACCATGAACATATGCCTCCAGGCAGGCTTGAATAATACGGGGAAATAGTCTAGTTAGCTAACTAACTCACAAAGACAATGTATTTCCCTCAGAGAATCACAAGACGCAGTCGCGTCCGCTCGCTAATCAGTCCATTTCTCAACTCCCCGACCTGGGCGGAACAACAAACGACAACCAAGTCGAGACATGCGCAGAGTGACAATCTCTGAGTCGCTGTTCACAATAAGACGATTCTAAGAACATTCGAGATAAAAGTCTTACACAGTCGAGCCTTTTATGGACATGAACAGAAGCGTTAAGAAAGGTTTCAAACATCTACAACAGTTGACTGATACTACCAAATAAGGAGATATGGTCACGCTTCGTTCAAGACATTATAGACCGAACGTGTCTCTATACAAGAGGAGGTAAACTCATAAAAAATAGCAGTATCGATATTTCGGATTCTGTCCCTTTGACCATAAAATATATATAACATG
Organism: Oreohelix idahoensis; assembly: GCA_024509875.1. Taxonomy (NCBI): domain Eukaryota; kingdom Metazoa; phylum Mollusca; class Gastropoda; order Stylommatophora; family Oreohelicidae; genus Oreohelix; species Oreohelix idahoensis. The sequence continues at coordinate 1,046,352 of JAMPIV010004567.1, forward strand.
CATTTCAGTCAAATAATGATCATACATACGAAAAACGATCATACAAAGACTTTGGAAAAAAGTAATTATTTGTGTTGGGAGCGGATGATGTCCACATCTTCTTCTATTGAATGTTTTATGTCAACGAAGATCAACACATGTATTACTTATTAGTTACTGATGCATTACATAATGTAATAAAATAGTGCGGTATATTAATATATTACACCGCTATTTGCAACACATTGTATGATATCATAATAATATATTTGATTTCATATATTGGTATGAGAATAATTTGACTTTTATTATGATGTTCCAGCATTGAGTTTGTGTTGGTGGCACCTTCCTGGGATATATACGCGTATACTTAGATAAATTTTTCTCTAAGGACCTGGGATATGATCTCAGTTTTGCTCCAAGTGTTGAGCTATTTTGTTAGGTATATCCGCGCATCATACGTGCGTTAGGAGCCTAGATTTTTCCGGCTCCAGGATTTAAAAAAAAAAAAAATGTTTCATTTTTTTTTTCCCGGGAGGGTGCGGTAATGTGGGACGAGCTTGGACGCAGAGTCTATAGGCAAGGTTCTCCAGCTAATTTGCAACAGCTCAAAGCTGCTCTTACACGTGAATGGGACTTGATTCCCCGGAATTTCCTTCAGAAACTTGTGTGTTCCATGCAGAGCCGCTGCCAAGCTTGTTTGCAAGCACCCAGAGGACATACCAGATACTGAGAATAGTGTGAATGAATTTTTTTTTTGGTTGCATTTTTGGTTTTCTCCCTTGCCTGCACAGAATGCAATGAATTTCATAACAATCAAATGTACAAATTAATGACCAGCATGGATTCATAGGAAAATGAATAAAGATTCCAAATATGTAAACTTGTAAACACTTATATTTACATTTCACACTCTGTTACTGGATTATACAGGTGGTGCGTTTTTAATGTGCTTCAGTATATGTCATTTTATTTGTTTGTTGGACAATAATTTCAAAGTTGTCCATGATTAACCAAACATGAATGATAGAAGCGAGGACAGAACGAAAGAGCAACTTTCGCTCGATCTAAGTATTGATAAGCCATCGTTGGCCAGTGTAAACAAACAATAGCCGCTGGAGGCATATTAGTAAATACGGAGGATTATATTGTGAGTTGGGGAGGATCAGGAAAACTCGAGTACTTCACGACTCTTGAGTTGTATAACAGGTTAGTTGTTACCTTTATTTTTCAGGGAGGCAAAATAATCTGATGGTCAGAATAGGAAGGGGTGGGAAGATCACGTTCACCACAGCAGGAATCTTACGAGGTTTCCAATGCATGTATTTTCCAGTCCTAATGGTGAAGACTGAAAGTCTTTATGCAGTACTAACCAAATGTGCCTCGGCAACCCATTGAATCAAAACCCGCCAACATCAACCCCAGAAGACCTACCAATCTCCCAAACGTTGAGTAATAAACAACATCCATTGAGAAGCGAAATATACAACTTCACAAACTTTGAAACCAAGTGATGAAACTTGCCTAATCTAACACAAAATGTTCAATAATACCAGTGTAACTGTCATTCTGTATAGTGGGATTCTATTTGCCTTTTTTTTTCCTTTTGAAAATTCTATTTTATATTTGAATAACTAAACCAACCGAGTCTGCTTTACTTTTTAACTTTTCTGATGTAAGGTTGTTGTCTTCAATGTGGTAATAAGTTTAAGATAAATTCTTTATTCTTTTACCTGGGGGCACGAGCCGTAAATAATTGTAAATGAAATAACAATTAAATCAATCAGGGAAGGGATAGAAGTGTGACTAGAATACCATTCCCCTGTCTCTATTTAACTCATTAGAGAGATACAGATTACCTTTCTACTAAATATCCCTTTTCAGTTTCACAACGTGAGCTACCCTGATAGTGAAAGAAGTGTTCTTTGATGTGTCTGCAGATAGCAGGCATTCTTAATAGAATAGCCCTCGATTCTCTCACGGAATCTGTCGCTTTCACTGTTTCACTATCTCACTTAAATCCTGTCGTCACAATAATATCTTCCTAGTGTACTATAATGATGTTGGTAGATCCATGCTGTTAATCTTTCCTCCTCAATGTCCGTTCCTTGCAATAGTGTATTATCCATTCTTTAGATACCCATTCTGTCTTTGATAATGTTCCGCAACACCTCACAAAGTAGGCTACAGCTTATCCTATCAACTAGCTTCGTTTATTAATTTTCCATGATTCCACAGAACACACGCACTACAAAAAAAAAATATTCAGTAAAATGCGCAACATTAACAGCTCTCTCCCAGCCTGGATACAATCAGTTGACATGAAGAGAAAGTGTCACATTTAATGTTATCTCTAGAAGACAAGATTTATGGAGTAGTCCTGTTTTTGTTCTGTGTTTCTGTGATCTGTCTTACTCACGTCCTACAGAACCAACACCAAATAATTGTTGTATTCATATGTCCAACCAATAGTATGGGATGACATGTGCTTTTACAGCAGTAGTCTATGTAATAATGTGCAGGATCCCTGTGATAAAATTAGCAGTATTTATAAAGTCAAAATAATGTAGAAATAAAAATGGCGGAGTTATGACGCTTCTTCTTCACCCACGCCGCATACGCGTTGATTTTAGCAGACCGTATTGTAGAGAAATTAGTACTATCGTTTTCTAGTGCCCTTGAAAAACTATTTATAACATTGTGACACGAAAGGCTTATTCGTCCAGAAGGAGTGAGAGGGGAGAGACAGAAAAAAGATACCATCTGCACGCGTGGTTTGAATCTAAAACCTAGCGAAAGCGCGATAGTGTCGTTAGCCGTTTGAAAATACGACGCAAATTCAAAATATGTTTGGCAATTGGGTCACGCAGACAACCTTAGCTCTTATAAAAGTGACGTATTTCTGACGTAATACGGGAGATTGTCGTTTTTAGTTTGAAAATAGCGGTAGATAGTAGTGAACAGGTGGTAGTTTCTAGATTTCAATAATATTGAAGACTAACATTGAAAAAAAAATATGGAAATTTGAACCATAATACATAGGCCCATAAAACTTATATATTCGGGTGTCCTTTTTATTTCAGTGTTTTATTTCCTGTTACCAGCCGGTGACAGGAAACCTGATGAGAAAATTGTGAAGACCAACAGTCTCCCGTAAAAGTTTATATTGTCAAGTAACCAGAAGGAGCTTCTGTGTGTTGACATACTATCTGCAGAGAGTGTGGGACATTGTCATCTACATAACAAGAATAAGGTGATGTGCCATTAGCTGGGACATCTGACAGTTCATCACAATAAAGTGTTTTTCCCCACAATTGACTTTAGGGATAGGGGCATGATGAAGATGACAGCTCCTCATATAAATGACTTACCATAGTTAGTAATAACTAACAGTCTGTGAATACATCTACAGGAACACTATAGTATTATTATTCTTAGTGGACCAAGAGTCCCATTTTAGTTAATCATTTGGTGTAAAATATATTTTCCTCATTTTCAAAGACCTGTCCAAAAGAGATTGCAGGACAGGCAGATTAAAATTGTACAAAAAAAGAATTCATATTCAAAGAAAACTTAAACCCCAGACTTGTTACATTACTATTAGTGTGTTGTAATATCTTGTTTTGATGTACCATCATTTCGTTGCATTCCCTAGACACTAGCCACATCAAGCACCACACACTAGAAATAAAATACAGTACCGTGTGAGATCTAGAGAGGTAGCGTTAGGTACCCTGACACTCATCATCATTTTCATCAACTATTAGAATCAGGGTCCTACATAGCTTGACCTCACACGGTTGACTCATACACAGCAATCTTTCTTTCTAAAACATCATAACCTCTCTAGCAAATTACACTTGCTACAATCACAGACTCTACACTGTATAGAATAAAATATAGTTTGCTCACAAATGAACGTTTAGATAATGTTTTAACAATAACACTGACTCCATTCACTCCACATAAAATAACTTTTATATACTCGACATCTATGTTTTAACAATAACACTGACACCATTAACTCCACATAAAATAACTGTTATATACTCGACATATATGTTTTAACAATAAGACTGACTCCTTTCACTCCACATAAAATAACTGTTAAATACTATACATAAATGTTTTAACAATAACACTGACTACATTCACTTCACATAAAATAATTGTTATATACTCGACATCAATGTTTTAACAATAACACTGACTACATTCACTCCACATAAAATAACTGTTATATTGATAAAGTCTTGTTTGTGGTGCTGATTGTAATAAAGGCTGTTATTCTTGGATGCTGTATACTGTGTTTTACATCAGTGCACGTTGTAAAAGTGTAATGGTGTAATTGGTCAACTCTAATAACCGAGCACGGTGTCAGGTATATATGTCACCTTGTCCTGGGATACAATGAGGCCCTGACAAGAATACAGTGTTGACAATGAGTGTTGCAATGAATGTCAATACGCGAATGTGTAGACTGTTCTGTGGAGTTGACTGATGGTTCAAACACTCATTCATGCATATTTAGAAGTTACTTATGCAAACCACTGTAGACGTTTCAATAGTTTAATTTTACGCACACACTTGACAGAACGGGTACAGTTACAGCAACACAGCTCGACATCAATAGCATAGTGTTGACCCACGGTGAACAATAATAAATTGGCATTCATGTTGAGGACAATCACAATGGAACATCAGTATATAAACATTCAGAGTTCCATATCATATATAAATATTCATCAGGCCTTACTGACTGATCACGTCAGTTAATATACAAGGTTCCAACCTGATCCCTAGTCTGAACCTCTTTAGCATAAACGAAACTTGCACTCTAGCGAAGATTCCGTTAAATACAGTTCAGCCAATATTTTCTGAGAAAACCTTAAACTACCAATAGTAGGTTTTCCTTTTATAAGTATGATCTCTTTATCATCTCCTGATAATAAGGGCGTCCCTGTTCTCTGGTAAATAATCAACAATAGATAGCATTCCAAAATGGCTTCTAGTCTTGTAAACATCGCTCACCATAACGATGTACGACAAAGCTCCAATAAAGATTCAATTTATGAATATCAAAGTTTCCACAAGCATCAGCATAATCTGTCCTCATAATTGCTGTATAGAAACATAATCAGTGATGCTAAATAATATGTCGTTCTGACATACTGACAAAGGTAGATTCATGTAAAGGTCTGCCCATCTTAAGCGTAGTAATGAACGAAGTCAGCAAAAGTACGTTTACCTTAGCATAAGAATACACTAGCAAGCACAAAAACGCTCTTCTCCTCGCGTTATGGAATGAACACTAGGGAACTCATGGATTTAACCATCACAGAAGAAAATATCTTCGTTCCCATCATCAAAAGAGATCTCAAACTTCGGGCAGGTCTAAGACATGACTTCCCGCCATAGGCTTCTACATCACCGAAGAACCCTCTAACCTATCTTCATGCGCCGAAAAGCACCTGACCCTTAAAATACAGTACAAGAAAAATAGTTCTTCTTAACCATACTAAGATATCAAGATATAAGACATACTCGTCCTACATAGACAAGAACTACACATAGATTCGGGCCATAGACATTCTGAAGCAAGAACAATCTATTCCTAACCAAACACAGAATAGATTAAAGTAAGTCTAAATTCCTCCGCTGAGTTCGATTTTCAGGAACGATACAAGGAGCGATAACTCACAGAATGAATACCCATCGCCTAATCTGAGTTCTGTCCCTTTAGACCGAACAACATACATTCAAAGATAAATATATTTTTATCAGACAAATAAATACATTTTAACATTTGTATGCGTAATCCGTGCCACCAAAGAATATGTGCGCAACATATATACTCGACATATATGTTTTAACAATAAGACTGACTCCATTCACTCCACATAAAATAATTGTTAAATACTGTACATAAATGTTTTAACAATAACACTGACTATATTCACTCCACATAAAATAACTGTTATATACTCGACATAAAGGTTTTAACAATAATACTGACTACATTCACTCCACATAAAATAACTGTTATATACTCGACATCAATGTTTTAACAAGAACATTGACTACATTCACTCCACATAAAATAATTGTTACATACTCGACATCAATGTTTTAACAATAACATTGACTACATTCACTCCACATAAAATAACTGTTACATACACGACATCTATGTTTTAACAATAACACTGACTACATTCACTCCACATAAAATAACTCTTATATACTCGACATCAATATTTTAACAATAACACTGACTACATTCACTCCACATAAAATAACTGTTATATACTCGACATCAATGTTTTAACAATAACACTATCTCCATTCACTCCACATATCATAACCGTTATATTCTCGGACATCAATGTTTTAACAATAACACTGTCTCCATTCACTCCACATAAAATAACTGTTATATACTCGACATCAATGTTTTAACAATAACACTGTCTCCATTCACTATACATAAAATAACTGTTATATACTCTACATCAATGTTTTAACAATAACACTGACTACATTCTTGTTCTTCTTCCTTGATCCTTAGCCGCCAATCGTCAAAGCAGTCAGTGGCCATCACGCCTGATTCCACTTTGCTCGGTCGGCGGCCATCCTTCGTACAGTACCCCAACTCCGGTTCATTCTTTACATCTCAGCCTCCACAGTCCTCCGCCAAGTTTTTTTTGGTTGGCCTCTCTTTCGTTTTCCTTCAGGGGTCCATAGCATAGCTGTTCTTGTGATGGCATCGGGGTCACTTCTGAGGACATGGCCAACCCAACTCCAGCGTCTGCCAGCTATGATGGTGTGCATGTCCTCTTGCTTGCTCCGAGTAAGCAGATCTTGGTTAGTGATGGTATAAGGCCAAAAGATTAGGATAATTTTTCTTAGGCAGGTTGTGTGAAAAGAGGACAATTTCGACATTTCAATCCCTCCAGCATTCTGCACCATAGAAAAGCACAGAAAGCACACAATTCTGATATAATCTTAATTTTGTGCTTGTGCTGTACTGAGAGGACTTCCAGATGTTGTTTAGACTATAAAAAGCCGTTCTTGCTTTGTTCATTCTGTTGTTGATGTCTTTGCTTGCTCCGCCATCTGGTGTTACTGTGCATCCTAGGTATGTGAAGATCTCTGTCTGTTCCAGTTGTCGATTTCTTACTGTTATGGGCTCTGGGTTGCTCACATTGAGTGTCATGACCTCTGTCTTCTTAAGATTGATGTTCATGCCCACCTGCTGGCTATACTTATTAAGTTTATCCGTTTTTTCCTGGATGTGTTGATGTGAATGTGCTAGTAGTGCAATGTCATCTGCATATTCCAGATCTTCCAATGTAGAAAACGTAGTCCATCTTATTCCTCTTGGACTGCCCTCTGTTTTCTGTCGCATCACCCAGTCTCTGACTATTATGAATAGAGTGGTTGATAAGGGGCATGTCAACATCTCATCCACAGGTCAACATTTATTTTCCTCTTCCACTCGTTGTTTTTAAATAATTTGTTTTGTATTCATGTAATATTATTATATTATTATTTTCACTTTAAAATATTATTATATAATGTAATGTATGTGAGAATGTACCCGCATACCGCTTTACTTTAGAAATGTGAATCGTGAGAATGTACCCGCATACCACTGTACATTAGAAATGTGAATGTTTTCGTTTGCTTAAATGGGATGATGTATTTGAGAATAAGCAGATATACATATTTCTTTTTAATTTTTTTTTAATTTTATTTTTTAAACTGCTCAAAGACTTTACCTGCCGCAGAAGTGAGTAAGAAAGTGTTATTATTATTATTTCATTTTCCACCAAGAGTGAGTGGATATAAGCGAGAATGTGTTTATGTAATTTTTGTATTGATGATTGAAGACACATTCAAAAATACAGATTAATTGTAGACGGTCTGACCGCATGAGTGAGTGTCGGTATACATAATTTATTGATTTTTATTGATTTATTGTTTTGTTTATTTTATTTTATTATTATTTTTTTTCCAATTGCTATCTTGTTTGTTTGAAAAAAATCCTACTCATTTTTTATTATGATTGCATACTGTAAATGAATGCTGTTATGTTAACTTTATAAAGTTGCATGCTTTTAAATTAATGCTTAAAGTAACATGTGGGAATGAAAGGATATAGTATGCAAGATAAATGAGAGTGAAAGGGCATAATGTTAAGCGTGCCTGCGCGCCCAATTCTTAACTCTGCGAAAATAACGTTCGTTCGTTCACCTCAAAGGTTAGGTTGCTCTGCCCTACGCTACACGTAAAGTTGGCATAAATGCTTTTTTTCTGATTGACATTATGCAGCTTGGAATTCCATTAGCCCTGTATTTTCCATAAACTGTCACTATGTACACTGTCAAAAGCCTTTTCAAAGTCAACGAAATTAAAGTACAGCTGTCTCTGCCATTCTGAGCACTGCTCTATAATTTTCCTGGGGGTAAATATATGATCTACACATCTTCGGTTCTTTCTAAATCCTGCCTTTTCTGTCCTCAGTTTGTGGTCTGCTGCTTTTGAAATTCTCTGTATAATTATCCTGCCTAGTATTTTGCTGGGAACTGAGAGAAGAGTAATTCCTCTCCAATAATTGCAGTCAGCAAGATCTCCCTTCTTGGGCAATTTGACAATTATTCCTTTGTTATTCTCTTCTTCACAGTTGTTTAAGTCTCTATCAATGTTTTCTTACAATGGAGATTTCAGAACACGGACTACATATTATGTTATTGCAGTCCTCGGTCCTTCAAAGATTGTCTAATGTTGTCCTCCCAGCGGACTCTGGGTCGTCCTGGGGGTCTGGATCCCTGGCTCTTTGTTTCCCATGCTTGTCGTGGTAGCCGATCTTCTCCCATTCTGCAGACATAGCCAAACCATCTTAGTTGGGACTGTTCTACTTGGGTCTGCAGGGGGTGGCATTTAAGGCCTTGGCGTATCGTCTTGTTGCGGACCATGTCTCTTCTTGTTACTTCAACCACCTTCCTCAGATACCTCATTTCTGAGGTTTGGATCTGGCTTTTGTGGGTTGTAGTCATTGCCCATGACTCGCATCCATATGTCAAGAATGGGACATAGATGGAGCGGTATACAGCCATCTTCGTTTTCTTACCAACCTCTCTCTTGCTGAGGAATCCTCGATTTATGGCCTGAAAAAGTCTCCCAGCTGCTACTTTTCGAGTGGCCAACTCTTCTTTGATGCCTCCCTTTCGGTCTATAATAGCTCCGAGATATTTAAAGCGGTCGACCTGCTCCAGGACCTGTTCTCCCAGCTTAATCTGATGTCTTCTTTCTTCTCGTGATATCACCATAGATTTTGTTTTAGAGCTACTTATGACCATCCCTCTCTTCTCCAGCTCTTCCTTCCAGACTTGCAGGTTGGGTTGGAGATGTGCCTCTGATTTAGCAATCAGGGCAACATTATCAGCAAATGCCAGCTCTGAAATACATACCTGTCTCATCTTCCAGTACCCTACTGAATACTCTCGGCTGTTAACTCCTATAATTCCTGGTTATCTGTTTCCGCCATTAACCCACGTACTAGATAGCTTTAAGTTAGCTTAACCACATGTGTGTATGTACATGCATTACTGAGGGAAAAATTGTTAGTATTTCCACATTTCCAACAGACAGCCTCGTACTAGATAACTTTTTTCGTTTGCATCCTAGCGGTACTGCTTTTAGAGCACTCTCTTGTGGAAGCAAACTGACATGGTTCACAACCAGGTCGAATCACTCGCCTGCGTACCCAGCTTTAGAAATTGTTTCCTGAATTAGCTTAGTTAAGACAAGTCAGCGATGAAGGGAACTTGTCACCTCACCCCAACTAATAAATAGTGGCACGTAGTTATAGTGAAGTCTCTAACGCACCATTCCCCTACCACCGTGTCTGCTATGGGACTACGTTTACCGTTATAACTTCCGGTCTCTGCAAATAATGTCATGTCATCTTAACACTTAACTACCACCTGCCAAATAACAATTCCACATTATGTATTTTTATTTACATACCTGTATTTGTTTAGTTTTAGTTTCTACCAAACTGAAATCTCGTGTGGCTTGATGCCCTGAGCTACTGTCTACTGTTTTCATACATATAAGTGTGTGCCTGTACTGCGGTTCAAACGAAAGTTACATTTTCTACGAGACTTCAAAGTATAAGTTCAAAGAAATATGTTACGTTCAATCAAGTTCCAGATCTGCTAATAAATCAAAAACAACTTTTTAAGATAACTGACAACACACAACAAAATGGTCACCCAACTGTTTATATTATATATCTGTCGCAGAATTGGACCGTTCACTTTTTCTTCCATTTTCCTTACTCTCCACTCCTGTCTATTATTTCTCATTTTTGCTGCACAGAACTCCGTACTATAGTCAATGTTTCCACTTGTCACACTTTACTTCGTATGTCCAGTCAAGCGTACTGTCTCTCCCGAGAGATTAATCGAATCACTAAACGTGATAATACCACAATGACTCCAGGTAATGCGAGCATGAAGTGTTTGCTAAAGATTGCGTAATCATTTCCGATACGACAGTAGCATGGGCATGAAATACAGGTTTAATTGTACAAACCCCGTATTGTCTAGACAGGCAGTCGGATTTGCGACAAGCCATTTGATACAAATGAGCTGAAATGTTTTATACGCCAAATACCCAGGTAATTATAGGTAATCTTAGTCTTTGGCGATATTTGTAGAAGTGATTTTGCAAAAGTGATAATGGAAACATACGGATATCACAAATACATAGAGGGAAAAGGACCTTTGAATTCACTACTTCGGTGTCGCGCAGAAAAAATTCCATAAGGAATATACTGTCATATCCAGCACTTTTTGAATGCTGTTGGCTTGCATTTGAGACATCTCAGCACGGACTGAAAGTTGCGAATATAACCTAGCACATTTCGGACAGACCACACTGCATTCCCGAATCGTCAAGTAGACCATCTGTCTAATCTCTGGATCTTTGTCTTGTTCCTTCTTGAAGTCGATAACTTTCAGTTGTGAATCTTCTTCCGAATAATCTTCATCCGTTCCCGATATTGACTGCGTCTCCATTCTGTTAGAATTAATGATTTTGACCAGTTTGAATCGATCATCTATCTCTGGCTTATGATCCCCTTCTATTGTCATCCCTTTCTGGTATCGTATCCTTGACAATAGATCCGCGCATGTATTGTGGGTACCTTTGATGTACTCTATTTTCATGTTATAGCTTTGTAAGTTCAACGCCCACGTTTGCAATTTCCTTGGTTGATCTTTCGCTTTGGTTAACCATGTCACTAGTGGATGATGGTTACAATGGTTAACGCCCTTTCTGCGTTCTATGCTTACGACCTTCTATCTTAGAGACTATGAACTCCGTTATCCCGCCCTCCCCATTTTCAGGGACAAGTCGCTGACGAAATTACGTGGTTGACAGCTAGCACCCCCCCCCCCCCCCCTTTAAAAAAAAAAAGGAATACAGTTAGAGATATGAATGCTGTATCGATAGCGCTTGAAACAAAGACAGGTACGCGTGGCTAAACCAGAAATTAAACAGATGGCGGAATGCATGGCTGTATGCGCGATAATCTGGACATGCTAATTTAAGGACACACGTGGAACCCACGTTTGCGATTTTGATTTCAACAAAAAGAGGGGCGCAGGTGAGATTAAAGTGCAGCTTCAAATTCATCTGTCACAGTAGGCGATACCTTTCCTGTGCACCTAACACATTCCAATGTGACATGGTGGCGGAAGCCACCAGAGATAAATGCTAGATGTATGACACTATATGTATCCCCTAGTTTATTTTTCAGTCTAGTTGGGCGTCCATCATTCAAGATGGTAAGGCTCATGTTAAGTACTGCCTGACTCAAAGCTATACCATGCCTATTTTCTGTGAAGTTTCCCACTCCTTTGATACAGCAGTGATATAGCGAGCAAACACCTTATGTTAGAATCTTCAGACAATTCCGCCAGAAAATTCAAACGACTCTCTTCTGAAAGATGGTCGACATGGGCATATAAATTGTAGACTCGCCACTACTGACCGCCTATATTCACAGCAATCCCCTGCAAGTCCGCATCCTCACTAGTTTGGCAACTCATATCCATCCTCGTATGAGGGAGCTCATGTTTTACATATATAGCTTGCCCTCGTCTACCAGGCCCACATGGATTGGAGTAAGATCTGTAGCCTGGACAATTGATAACACTATTGGCTTATATAATTTTTGTTTTACCCAGTATTATTCGTGCCAGTGAGATAAGGTCATACATTTTTAGTAGGACCAATCACAATCATTGACGGTGACAAGAGCTCACAACATTGTCGAGCTAACGATAAGTTTAGATTTTAAAAGAGAGCTTTTCCAGATAGACGACCTCGGAGAAGGTTGTGTTTTTACTTGTGAGTTGTGGAGAAGCCATGTTTATGAGCATTTCATCTATGCAGAACCACATAGGTATTTCTGAGTGTTAGTTCTTGAAGTTATTCAGAACGAAGATATAGTGTGATTGTTACGCACAGATCATTTTTTCTAAAGACATTGTATGATCATTATTTGCTAAAGACATTGTATCATTAGATTGACTGGAATGTACACTTTAATTTTTTTAGGTCAAAGCTACATAACTCTGGATAATTGAGATTTTCATTTTCATATGAGGTTTCCTCCTCTTGTGTCGAGATACGTTCGGTCCATATTTTTTGAACGAAGTGTGATCATTCTCCTTATTTGGGAGTATCAGTCAACTGTTGTTGGAATGTCTGAAACCAGTGTTGAGGATTCGTTTGCTGTCCATATAAGGCAAGATTTCTTACAAAATCTTTCTAGAAGTTCTTCAACCATCGTCTCGTTGAATTTTACTCAGGTGTAGGCTTTTCTGCGCATGTCTGAACTTTGGGAGGTTAGAATCGTCTTCCGCCCAGAGGGAGAGGAGATATTGTTCTGAGCGAGGCAGGACGCATTTTAGCGTCGCTGTGATTTGTGATAGGGAATTAGGATTCTTTTGTGAGTTAGTGTAGCTAACAAGGTCCTTCCCTTTATGATTTCAAACGCCTGGAGGCGTATGTTTGTGGTGTTGATTTCGAAACAAGGTAATACCTCATTTATGTTTCAAATCTATGATTTAACATTATGTTGACAATGGTCGATCTGTGCTCGCTCACGTACTACAGTGATAGAGGTGCTTCGAATAGAAATCACACCCCAGGTATTTTCCATACCTGTGATTTATATGTATACGGGATATCCTAAGCCCGAGGAACAGTTCTACGTCCTATGAATATCGCTAGGTCAGCGATTACACCTTTTGTCGAAGGTTAGACTTAGGAATGTTATAAAGGTCAGGTTGACCTGTACTCCATGTATGCTATTCACGTGCGGACGATAATGGACTTATTGTATACATCTGATCTGCTAGCATCAGGAGGGGAGTATTCATTATTATGTATGAACATTGATGATCTGCAGCTGACATTGTTGCAGAATTAATATTTATGAACTTTAGGTACCCAGATCTGTGCCATATCATTTATACAGATCCATGAACCAGAACTTTATGATACCGAATACACTGAAGTATTGTTTACTCTATGACTGATGAGTATTGGATCCTACATGACTATCAGCTGGCACCAATATCATTTTTGAATGCTGAAAACTATTGAACTGTGATGTTTATGATGTATGTGAAGTAACTGTCGTTGTGGCGTGAAATAAATGATGAAAACGTCCAGAGCAGTTACCTCCTTTATGACTTCGGTTATTATTCACACGACAGCATATAAGCGGTATCTATATTTCTGTACTAGGAGGAAGACTATTTAAAGTAGTAACACAAGTAAGTACATCTCGATTTAATTCTGTCCCCAGCTAGAATTGGTTTTTTTTAAAGGAAGAAAACCAAGAAACATCCACAGATGTATTGAAGTTTCTTCATCTGAAGAAAATAGCACCTTCAAGTATTATAGGTTTTTTTTTCTAACCAGCGGCACTCGAGCTTTCCAGCTCTTTTGGCCCAATGACATGTCATTGCGAGGCTGGAGGGTCAGTGGACTTTCCTTCCAACCCGGTCAGGAGCTTTGCTCTTTCCCATCCACACGGGATTTATGTGCAGGAGCCGTTCGGGTTATTCACTAAAATTTCCGGTCGTTAACATTCCTTCAAACGCTGACGCCCGGGTTTGAACCATGAAAACCTGGTCGCCAGTACAACGCCGTAGCCATTACACCAGCGCGGCTCCCCAAGTATTATAGGTAAAAGGTGCAACTACTTGTACTGAAAAGTTGTGGAAGCAAATGTCAAAGTGACTTAGATCGTGAGTTGCACGCGATTTGTGTAACTCACACAATTACGGAGAGAGAAAGGAAAATACGGTCACTACGGTAAACTACCTTCACAACAAAGAATATTGATTTGATTTCGAGCTGCATTTGTTTATTTATGTATTTCTGTAAATAAACCTTGTTATATGACTCAGCCGAGTTATGCAGATTTGTCGAATTGAATGCAAAATTACAACACGGTTAGTAAGTACACCACTATGCACCTTAACAACAACTAACGAGAGAAGAACGAACCTGGCGTAACCATACAAGAATCTACATCTCTAGCGGACGGCTAGTAATACACTTGATGGACATTGACGGAAAGAAGATATAATACCAATATAACACGGTCACATAATATTAATTGGCACCGTGACCAACTCTCGAGGTGCACCCATAACACAGAAAGACGACCATATATAGGACAGATATAAGCCCAGGTTCGAATCACATCCTGAAAACGAACCCATGGAAATGGGCCATTCTTGTCAACAGTCGAGAATGATGACACGTTATAAAAGTCACCTTCACTACAGACAGGACCACCAACAGTACGAGTATAGAAATATTGATTATACACCACCACCCAGACCACAACAGATTCATAATGTATCCCAGATACTTTGTTACAATTGTGGTAAGCCAAATCATATTGCCATGGCATGTCAAGCAAGACCCAACAGCAACAAGGTAAATAGTGTCTCCAAGCACTGGGATAGCCTCAACAACAGAACAAGACGTATAGCCGTCAGAAACTTCATAGATGAAATAAGAAAAGGAACAAAGTGGCAGATAAACAATGTAACAACAAGAAGTGAAAAACAATGTAGCATCACATTAGACAACGGACAGGAAGTACACATATGTCCAATATGGTTTGAAAAGAGCACCAACATTGGGAAAAGTGAGAATGTCAGACGACCACTTCGAAATCTACGAACTATAAACATCGTACAGCTAAAAGTAGATGCAGCGACACAAACAGAGAATAGAGCTACAGTTTCAGCACACAACAGGGACACAAATATCAAGACGAAGGAGGGAAAAAGCAATGCAGTGTCAAGAAGAAACAAAGAAGCAAGAACTTATCACAGGAATAACGTGAGAGTCTACCCGCACTACACAAAAACAGTACATCGGTGTTCACAACGTTATTTACATGATCACAACCATCATTCCCTACCCCCTCATCAGCTCCCTACATACTCCCCGCGCGACCCATGTCGCAACCCCAGTGATTATGTGAAGCGGACATTTGATGACAGAAGACATAGCATGGAACCCAGAGAATAAGATCACCAGATAGCCCATCGAAATGCCATAAATAGCATACAGTCATCCCCACCAATACCGAAACAAGTATATTACAGATCTGAACAGCCCCCGACCAGTGAAGCAGAATCAGATTCTGAATGTGTGTATTACACTACTGATATAGAGAACGATATAGTACTTTCACCACCACGACAAGAAGTGTCAGATATCGATACTTTAAGCGCACCTAGAAAATCAGACAGTGCAGGTAGCTAACCCCAAATCGACATCACGTCGACAGCCAAAAGACCATATACATTGTCGTCATAAGATTCACCACCCATCGCAAAGTACAGCAGACACCCGCAGGAGCATGTACGTATAAAGTCATGAGAAAGCGACGGCAGACGAAAACAACCAAGTCAAAAGGAGCTCTACAACCCATTCCTCCGCCACAGTCTATTACATCCTCTATGTTGCATGCCTTTAAATTAATGCTTAAAGCATCATGTGGGAATGAAAGGATATAGTATGCAAGATTAATGAGAGTGGAAGGGCAGAATGTTAGACGGGCCTGAGCGCCCAATTATTTACCCTACGAAAATAAAGTTCGTTCGTTCGTTCTATGCGAGCAACATGTAACACAGCTACCATTTCTTTGCCTACGCAAGCTTACGATAGCAGACTCTCGAAGCGAGAAATAGCGCTCTTAGAAATCGCTAAACTACTTTAAGTTAGCGAAGGCGTTCCCTCTTCACAGCGCCCAACATATATGATACTCCCTCATCATAGTATCCAACGTAGTACGTGCTCTTCTCTACACAGTACGTGACAGTGTTTACCAATTTTATGTTTTCCCCTTTACCATATTTAACCTTAATACAAAGTGCAAGAGTTACGCATGCACGCTTCTCGAACTATGATGACCTTTCAAGCTCACGCAGTTTCGACCAGCTCATTAACTGCCCCCATCAACACAATTTAAAACCCCACCGCGCTGTAACCCAGATTTTCATCACGCTGACGTGCTTTAGTAGAACATTTAAGACATCGCAGAAAATGCTGTGTTGCATTCACAGCCACGATCTGTCGGGCACAGTAAGCAGCCAATACTGTCATCTATTTCTTTTACCTCTCCCTAGGCATCCAGACTACCATCAGTTGAGTTTGCTCGTTAGAATTGCTTTTTTTGGTTCTATTGTTAACACTTTTGTCTTTACTGACATACACAGTTAAGAAGGAACAATTGTAAATAAACAATTTTTTATTTTTTATTTTAATTTGGTGTTTTGAGATATGTTTCCTAACTTAGGTTTGGTATATATGCTTGTCTACGAACAACCATCAACAAACTTGTACGTATTATTCGCTTTACTGAAAATAAAATGCTATTATATAACCACGTACAAGTCAGATCAATTTGACATCTTTAGTATATCCATTTACTTGTACAACCGATATATCAAGAAGAAAAAAAGAATAGCATCCCATTATAATATGGTAACTCAGACGAGTGTTATAGACACATTATATCCTGAAAAACCACGCATCGGAGTGGCAGGATAGTCTCGACGTTGTAAATATTTTTTGTTTTACCATGGCAGTTTTGTTTCCACGCCATAAGCAGTTATTACTCATGTGTGTATATCAGTTACTCTTTAAGTTCAGACATGTTTAGTTTCCTAAACATTACTGTTTAATAACTAGCTCACACAGTGTACCCAGGTTTATGATTGCTGACTTTTTTTAAAGCCAAGCAGTTCGTATATATTAGGTGTATGTTCACCTTATGTAATTACTGTTAAGGTTTGTTATTTATATTCTAATGATTTTAAGCAGGCATCTATTAATGTATATATACATGCGCCATACATGTACGAGAGCTTCTGTTTAGCGAAAATGTTCGTGTAGCGAATATTTAAGGTTTTTTTTTTTTTTAGCAGAAGATTTGATTTTTTTTGTTGTTAACATTATTTTTTTTGGTTAATAATTTTTTTTAAAGTCTTAGATTTTTTTTTGGATAGAGTGCAAATGTCTACCTACGGGATACATGTGTGTGCCCCGGGACCCATATGTGACAGTGAGGTTTGTTACCCCAGCATTATTCGTGCCAATGAGAAAAGGTCATACATTTTTAGTAGGACCAATCACAATCATTGACGGTGACAAGAGCTCACAACTCTGTCGAGCTAACGATAAGTTTAGATTTTAAAAAAAGAGCTTTTCCAGACAGACGACCTCGGAGAAGGTTGTTTTTACTTGTGAGTTGTGGAGAAGCCATGTTTATGAGCATTTCATCTATGCAGAATCACATAGTTATTTCTGAGTGTTAGTTCCTGAAGTTATTCATAACGGAGATATAGTGTGATAAACTTTAGTGTTATTATTCAAACGACAGAATATAAGCGGCAGTGGCGGATCTACTATGAAACTAATGAAGCTTAAGCTTCAGGGCCCCTAATCCCGGAGGGCCCCCAAAAGCTACTTTAGTCCACATTGCTTATACCCAGACCTCGTTGCTGGTTGCGAAGGGGCCCCCATAACAGTTCAAGCTTCAGGGCCCCAAAAATGTATGTCCGCCACTGATAAGCGGTAGCTATATTTCTGTACTAGGAGGAAGACTATTTAAAGTAGTAACACAAGTAAGTACATCTCGATTTAATTCTGTCCCCAGCTAGAATTGATTTTTACTAAAGGAAGAAAACCAAGAAACATCCACAGATGTATTGAAGTTTCATCATCTGAAGAAAATGGCACCTTTAAGTATTGTAGGTAAAAGGCGCAACTACTTGTACTGAAAAGTTGTGGAAGCAAAGGTCAAAGTGACCTAGATCGTGAGTTGCACGAGATTTTTAGGTAACTCACACAATTACGGAGAGAGAAAGGAAAATACGATCACTACGATAAACTACCTTCACAACAAAAAATATTGATTTGATTTCCAGTTGCATTTATTTATTTATGTATTTCTGTAAATAAACCTTGTTATATGACTCAGCCGAGATATGCAGATTTGTCGAATTGAATGCAAAATTACAACACGGTTAGTAAGTACACCACTATGTACCTTAACAACAACTAACGAGAGAAGAACGAGGCTGGCGTAACCATACAAGAATCTACATCTCTAGCGGACAGCTAGAATTACTTTCTTCTTATGTGTGAAGTCTTACTTAAAATGTTACATTGGTTGAAGATAGTACTGCCAAGATTGATGTTGACAACTGCGTATTTTTCTTCATAGATATAATTCATGGCGTAAACGTAACGCCCCCTCCACAGTGAAAATACATGTTGTTTGAATGTTTAAGGTAGTCAATCAAATGTTAGATTTGTACGATCAACTGTCATGTCTATATTCTTCTTCTTCTTCGTACACTCTCAGACGTCTACTTGAATGTTGTCAAAGAAAGCAGTAGTCAGTTTGAGGCTATTTGAATCTCCGCAGGGCTTTTGAACAAATGGTACTCGTGTCGGCCATATGCGCTTTCTCTGAAGCAGATGTTCAGCAGCATTTTATCAGTCCCACAGTTACACGGATAGGTAGTTCTTATCTTTAGCTCGTTGAATAGATGGTATCTCATTCTGTGTTAGACAGTGCAGAGTCTGAGATTACCACTGGTTCTCTTCTATTGAGCTGGTAGTATGCATCATTTTGTGTGTGACCGGGATGCTCTACATGTCTATATAAAGTAAAAGAAAAACAACACCCACACCGACGAGTGCCTTACAAATAAATAATAAATGGAGCAGTAACAAAGATAGATAAGGCTATATATATATATATATATATATATATATATATATATATATATATATATATATATATATATATATATATATATATATATATATATTTAATTATATACGAATACTGTTGTTGTCTCCCACCACCAGCCTCAGTCACAAACAGGAGACAACGATATTTATTTATACAGCCCATACAGTGTAAGAGCCAGCAATTTCAAAGAGTAAGCAAACAAGCATGGTCAAACATGAGCGAGAGGAGAAATATATGTCTCCAAGTGAACCCACGTGCTCTCCTAAACCATCGTACACCCTTCCATTCTATGACAATAATTACAAAATAATAAAAATAGACATCTGTAGCCATAAAAGCAGAAATTAAAGTTTATGTACCACCAATACTCTATTTATTGAGGATTAATTACCACCAATACTCTAATAATGAGGATTAATTACCAACACTGAACGGATCCGCATCAATATGCATTCTAGAATATTCAAAAATGTTGTATGTGACGACAGATGATACGGGCAATCTCAATATCTGAAACGAATAGCTACAGAAACAACAACTACATTAGCTTATTGAATGATTCGTGCAGGCCGCATGTGGTGTCTCCATGCTCCCTAAGGAAGAGCTAAAGAAGTGCTTATGTAAAAAAGTGCTATACGCACAAGGAGGGACATCATGCTCACAAGAAATCTCAATTACTAAGACTAAATACATCACTCTCAAAGGAAATTTGACACAAAACGTACAACCAATACTCTCTATTCGCGTGTTCGGTATTCGCTCATTCGCGCGAGATAATGTGTAACCCATGTTTGCCATTTTCATGCACCTCGCGAGTATTCACTACCACGGGCAGTTAGCAAATCATTTCGTGACGCCTACCGCGCAAGGTTGCAGATGGAGGCCCAGCAAGGAGAGGCTACGTCCTTGTTCTCGCGGCTTTCGTTGTATTTACACGTGTCTTTGTCGAGCATCTTTTCATCCAAGTTTTTTGCAGTTTGCGCTGCTTTTGATTATTTTTGCAATGAATAATGGCATCCAAACGCAGTGCAAGTTTCATCCTAGTGTGTCTAAGCGCAAGAAGGCCATTATGAGCCTCAGTGATAAAGTACGTGTGTTAGATAAACTTCGTTTTGGCATGCGCTTTCTTTACTTGTTTTCAATGTTAAGGAAATGTTTTTTATTCTTTATTTTTGAATGTTCTGTGTAAATGTTTTCAATGTTTGTTTCAAGGGATTTCAACAGCAGAATTGATAAATTGTACTTGAGACAGGAAGTTGTGGAGAGACATGATCTTTTACGCCACTATGCACGGTGCTTGAAGAAGAAAGAAGAAGAACTAATATTTATAGCTAATAGATAACTAATCCTCCCAGCCAATAATTAATATTAAAAACAATTAACTAGTACTAAAAATAAACTACAGATAAAGTAAGATTTAAGGGAGATGCTACTTATCTGGAATATGGCTTTTGAATACGATAATTAGGCAAGCTTGTTCACTCGGGATAGAAGCAAACCTTTTCTTTTATAAATAAAAAAAAAAAGATTTTGTTTTTAATTCTCAAAAGTGAATTTGTTTACAATACACATCACAAAATATTTCACATAATGGACATTACAATTCAGTCAAAATAATTGTAAAGAAATGTAACTGCAAATACAAGGACACAGAAACATGCGTTGGTACAAGCCCAAACACACATACATACACATATATAAGTATAAACATACATACCTACGCTACTAATACTTTCTATTTTACTATTAGTAAATCTAATGTCGCACTATCTATCTAACCACGCTAATAGTGCTTGTTTTACCTGAAAAAAAACTACGTGGAATGATTTAACTGTTTTGTTTTCTGTGTGAATATATGTAGAAAACGTTTTGAATTAAAAATCCTTTGTTCATTGACAGCTGTATTTCTGCAAATTCATACTAGATGTCTATATCCTGCCAAAAGTGTAAGTAACTGAACTTTAATGCATGGAGTAATTTTGGGAAAGATTTTGAGTATAAGTGCTTTATACAAAACTATTTCTGTTTTGTTGATGGCCAAACTATCTTAGTTGGGACTGTTCTACTTATCTGCAGGGGTTGGGTTTTTAGACCATTACGTATCGTCTGGTTGTGGACCATGTCTCTTCTTGTTACTTCAGTCCTTCCTCAGATATCTCATTTCTGAGGCTTGGATCTGGCTTCTGTGGGTTGTAGTCGTTGCTTGTGACTCGCATCGAAACCATGTTACGTTTGGAATATTCTGCATTTCTAATTCTTTCTCTATGGATGAAGGGTGTTGAGTTATATAACAATTTTGTCATAAAATTAACCATGATACAACGTTAAAATATCTCCAATGATACCACGTAGGGATAAAAACTAATGCGTAAGCTACTAGAATACATGATCGCCCACGCCGCGGGTCATCACCCGCCATGGAAATTAAATTGTTAGACGTGAAGGCAAAACGTTACCCTCGGAACGGGAGGAGAACGGAGATCAAAAGGAAAAATCTGACTGAACGCGTGCTTGAAACTAGCAAGGCTAAAAAAGACGCAATTGGTGGGGAAAGGAGGAAAAGTCACGTCCCCAAGTTGACACAAGGTAAAGAAATCGACAAAAGGGACCTTAGCTATTATACGCAACAGTCATTTCTTGGACGCTTATGCGATAACTTAGTCCGTTTATTTGAATGCAGTGACGAACGCATTACAAAAGATGCTCGCAAATATTTCAAAAAACTAAATAACCTTGAAAAGTAACTTTTTCTTAATAATAATGTTAGGAATATAAAACCTAGCTGGCCGGATGGCCCATCTTGAGCAGTGAAATAATATGCTTTCATTTATACAGACGGATAGATAATAAGAAAGATATTGACAAAAGACTGTGTTGTTCATATCAGCCAGCGACTGCATTGAAACAAAATCATGTCACTAATTTTCAAAAACTGCAGCCTTGAGACGCAAGTGCTAAAATCTAGTTGGAATGAAAGAGACGGGATGGGGTGGAGAATTGTGGCTAAAAATAACTTTACAGGCAAAATTGTGTAGGGGAAGGCAGAGTTGGTTCAAAAAACAAGTGTGTTTTTTTGTGAAATGCAAGTAGAGACAGACGGACCAACAGACAATAATACATACTTGACTGAGGTATGACTGAACTGACTTTTTGGAAGGGGGTTTGAATTTGAAAAGAAAAGGCGGTGATTGGCCACAGATAAACATAATATCGGCGCTCAGACGCGCATCTGTGCCATTCGTCATAAGTTGTCCTAGTAGACACAGTAATTATTTAGTGGTGTAATCCCCAGAAGCAAATTGAAATATTTAGAGGGACGCCATACTATAGCCAGCGGCTCAGCTGAGTTTTGCTAGCATATACTGTGTTCTATATTCATAATTCTGGTAAGACTGAAAGTATTTCTTTGTATATTTTAATATTTGTTTAATGTTTCGAGTGATTTGATACTGCCATATCAAAATCTATCCCTTACAACAAGTAAGTATTCGCTCTAGACCCCCCGCCCTAGTTCAGGGTCTAGAGACAAACAAAATACATAAACGCCAGCAAGGATTAGGAAGGACAGATCAAGTGTTGAGATCAGTGGAACATATCACCTATCCTATTCTATGGCAAGAAGTTAATGAACATATTTCAGAATATGTAGTCTGGGGGAACTGATCCTATGTGAAACCAACTTGGTAAGATGTGCTGTATGGTCAGAGAGATCTGACCCGTCTATATGGTGTTGTTGTGTGTAGTGTTGTGTCCAGAAATGGTTTAGAGGATGGAATTCTGACACATGACCAATACTTTATTGCAGAACTGTGAGTTTTTATTTGGCACCAAGGTGGTGTCAAATGATGTGTTGACAATACAAGAGTGGACCCGTGCAGTATTATATTTTGGCAGAGCAGCCTTTTATCGCCCCCAAGCACGGAGAGGTGGGGCCACCAGACTCCTGATTTGCCCCCAAGCACGGAGAGGTGGGGCCACCAGATTCCAGCATCAGATTCCAGCACCAGAACTACTCACTCATGATACGTGAGCGTCTGGCTTGCTGGAGAGTCACCAACTTATTTCTAACACACCAACTATATTTCCATCAATAAAGGGAAAATGTTTAGTAGCCATAGACAGGGAGTGATGAAGTCACCCCAACAGCACATCCATAAATAGTTCTTCCCCATAAATTACAACTATAACCAGTAGTAATATTAACTAGTCTTGTAACATACCTATGTACACACTTTTCATTTATTATGCCATATATTCATGCATCTCATTAATACTTTCAAAACCTTTCATTTGTTCTGACCAAAATAAAACCTTAGGTTCAGAACAAATAAATTTAAAGAATATTTACTATCAAAATTTTACACAGCTTGAGTTAGTTCAGTGTGTTTTAATTTTTATTAATATTATTAGTCTTATTAATTATCTGTGTGTGTGTGTTTGTATATATTAATACAACACCTTACTTTCAGTACATTAGATTTCTTAACGTAGCCACATTCAGTAGTAAAAAAAGATATGTGTGAGGCCGTAAGTGGTAGCAAGAAGGGCCTTCTGTAAATTCACAGCTACATTTATCTCAGGAGCCTTCACAGCTGACCTCATGCATTACATTAGGTAAATCACAACCATACAGTGCCATCAAAACCACTACAAATCTGCAAATCATTTTTTTTAAAATAACCTTTATTGGGTTCTGATTGTAAACAACATTTTCATTCAAACACAAAGTTTACAATAGTGTGGCAATAAAGGTTAAAAAGCACAAAAAATGATATATGAAGATACCAATAGGGGCATTTATGACGATGTATATACTCATTGTCGTGTGGTGAGTCACTGGGGCAACTACGACAGTAGTTTTTGCCAGGAATAGTCTATGAGATATTAGATATAAGGGCTCTAGAAATTGGCTCGTTAAGAAAGAAAAAGACCTATTCGAGATAGGGACAAGAAGACAGGAATGCGAATGCTTTCCACTAGACAGTGTTTTCTAATTAATTATGGAAAGAGTTCTGTTTCCCCACGACCTTAGCTTCTGCCCTTAGATCCCGTAAAGAAAAAGCCCCCAACCTCAACTGAGTAGAGAAAGGTTCCTATAGGTGAATATGTAACATCGACAGCACGAGTGATACATTAACAAACCAGATAATGATCAAACGATCGTTGGGTTTATTAATGAAATATCCACACACATAGGGTTAGTAATGGTTAGAACGTGATGATGGTGAAAGACGATTCACACAAAACACACAGATGAGATAATAAACTTGCAGTTAATTAAGTAATAGTTAATTAAGAATGAACTGGTGTAAAGTGAAATGATGATGATGTGATATGATACGTGTTACCAAAATGGTGAGTACTCTACACAGTCCATGTGTCTCTAAATGCTTCTCCTAGATATGAGGATTCACATGTATGCATAAAATGTCCCAAGTTGTTATACGTTATGTCGAGTGGGGTATCTCTAAGCCGAGGACGTTCTGATGAATACTGTTGTCGTACGGAGAACGCTGACGAGATATCTATGTATATTCCTTCACGGTTTGAGTATATCTCTGTAGTGTGGATCAACAGTTAATAGTTGTCATATGAACAAAAAGTCTGTTGTCTAATCTCCCGAGGGTACTGGTCAGACTGGATATCTTCACGAAATGTTAGTGATATGTAGACTCATAACCTTGCATATGTAGTCGTGATTCAATATATATATATATATATATATATATATATATATATATATATATATATATATATATATATATATATATATATATATATATATATATATATATATATAGTCTGCTTCATAGAATGCGCTTAAGAGGGTGTTGCACTTGCTATAAATATGCGATTCCTCTTTTGAGCTCTTTTGCATGACTTCAGATAATAATGATCTTTCGAGTGATTTGAATTTATGATGACTCTGTATTGAACTTGTGATAACTCTGTATTGAACTTGTGAGCAAGCAGTATATGGTGACGAAAATGCTGCGTCCACCTTCTGACTTGTGGGTGAGACAATATTCCCTTTTAATTGACGAATGAAAGATGTCCTATGGCGAATTCTGCTAGCCAAATGTCCGTTTTTGATAACTTATTTCTGGTTAGACGTCAGACACGTTGCGTGTAGACTCAGACTTCTGATGAACTGAAAACACACAAAAGTCTTCGTAAGTTTTTCACATTTAACATCACTGGTTGACTTTCATTTAAACTACTGCTCATTAATCATCTCTCTCTCTGAGTTCAATTCTAATGATGGTAAATATCTTGTGCATGAGAGTGTGTGCGCATGGGAGACTGTGATGATGATAAAGGTGAAATATGAACTATTAATTACCTCCTATCATCCTATCATCTTCTAGGAAAATCTTCTGATTTTATTAATCAGTTATGCCAAGAATTATTTGAAACTTTATCTTTCGCACATTTTAGCTGTAAGGTTAAAATAAACAAAAATTTAAAAAAATGTATTAATAATCTGTATAAGATCTACTAACCTTCTTTTCCCTTCGCAAAATCCTTTAAGAACACAATTAATCACAGAACTGAATTATCATCCACTCTGAATAAACACGTGTATTAGGCTATGCGTTTTTGGGTTTAATCTCTTCCTCACAATGTAAAAAACTGGACTGCTTCCTCTTGCAAGCTACGCAGTAGATTATATTTCTGCCAGTCCAATATGGGTTTCTTGTACAGCTCCGCCCATACCAACCAATCCTTAATGGCCCCTCTGGTCACTCATTCACAGGATCGCTCTTGTCCCCTGTCAGTCCAAACGTGGGTGTAGTTTGACCTCTGATTGTTTATTGTTCACCTGGCCAAGGTGGGCGTCCAATGTGGTAAACCAACGTTTGTCTGAACCGCGGCCGACCAAAGATAACACCATTACAGCATGAGACGTTTTCCCTTGGCCAATCTGGGCGTCCAATGTGGTGTCACAGAAATTACAGCATGCCCAAATGTTTGCTTGGGATGACCAGATGGGTTTACACCAGATTTATCACGATGCAATGTGGGCTTCAAACGATAATGTCAGGCATGATGACTCAATCAAAGGACTTTTATTTTCCCCGATGAAAGAACAAATGTGGTTCTCTAGATACTGGTCTCGAGTAATCACAACGATGAAATAGCAAATGTGGGTCGCAAATATGGGATGAAAGAGCAAATGTCGGAGAAAATACAATATGAAAAATGTAGGAAAAGATGGAGCAAAAAGGCCTTTGCGCTCGTTTATCACAATAGCCCCTCCTCAAGTGTGATGTCAATCTTACTCAGAAGAGCTTAGCCTTCTTGCTCGGGATTCCTTAATCCTTTTTCTCATCTTCGTTTTCTCTCCGGTTTCCACCCTTTTCTCTACTCGTCTGTGCTCTCCGTCCTGCCTCATAGGGTGACGGCTTAAAAAATCCGCTCCTACGTTATGTTTTCCTTGGATATAGTCCACTTGGAAAGTGTAAGGTTGTAGAACAAGCGACCACCTCATCAGTCTAGCATTCAAATTCTTTGAATTGGCGAGGAAGATCAGAGGTTGGTGATCACTCTGGATTATAAATTTCCTTCCGTACAGGTATGTTTGAAATTTTTGTATTCCCCAGACGAGGGACAAACATTCCTTTTCGATTGTGGAATAGTTTTGTTCTGCTCCGTTTAACTTCCGACTCGCATATGCGACTGGAAATAGATTTGGTGGGCTTCTGTCATCTGGCTGTAGTAATGTAGCCCCGATTCCAATGTTACTGGCATCTGTGCGCAAGATGAATTTTCTAGTTAAATCCGGAAGCCGTAAAATAGGTTTTGTGGTGAGTTTCTCTTTTAAGAGTGCATATGCATGTTCACATTCTGCTGACCATGTCACTTTATCTGGGTTTTCTTTCTTGGTTAGCGATGTAAGCGGCACACAGAGGCTATTAAAATCCTTTACATATCTCTGGTAGAATCCACAGAGAGATACAAGTGACCGGACATCCCTTTTTGTGGACGGTCTCGGTGCATTTCTCAGCTTCTCAACGTTTTGAGTCTCGGGGAACATGGTCCCATGGGATATAGTATGTCCTAGGAACTCTAGCTGTTCACACCCAATTTGACATTTGGTTGGGCGGGCGGTTAGTCCGGCTTCTCTGAGTCTGTTAAACAGCAAGGATAGCGCTGATATATGTTCTTCAAACGATTCAGTAGCTACTAGGATATCATCCATAAAATTGCTGATGGCGGGATGATTCAAAGGATCCAATAACTTTCGCATCATCCTTGTGAAGACACTAGGAGCATTGTTCAGTCCAAATGGCTTCACATTCAACTCGAAGTGTCCATCTGGAGTACTGAAGGCTAACAGTTTCCTCACCTCAGCTTTTACCGGTATTTGATAGTACCCTTTACTGAGGTCGATCTTTGAAAAATAGCGAGCCCTGCTCAGCTTAGTAAATAGCTGGTTCTGGTCCGGTAACGGTTCTAGCTGGAACTGTGTCAACGCATTCAGCTGTCGGTAGTCGATGCACAGGCGGTGTTCTCCACTGGGTTTGCGTAACAGCACCACTCCCGCACTGTAAGGGGACTCCGACTTCGAAATTATGCCTTCCTTAAGTAAGTAATCAATTTCTTGCTTTAATGCCGTCGCCTTGACATACGGAATCGGATAGGTTCTCATTCGGACGGGCGTAGGATCCGTGACTTCCATGTCAAACTTCATCAGGTTTGTCTGGCCCGGTTTGTCTGTCAGGGAGTCGGCGTGGTTTTCCATCAATCTCCTTACTTTTTCTTGCTGGGCTTCCGTTAAGGTGGAGCTTATTTTCACATTTAAATGTGATTCCTCCTGCATCACCGGGTACTCTACGGATGATAATGGCTCTTCTTCCATTTGCATAGCAATGGCCATAGTCATGAGGTGCGCTGGTTCGGCAGGGGCTCGCTCGTAAAACTTCTTAAGCAGATTTAAGTGATAAATTTTCTGCTTTCCGTTCACGGCGATTTTATAGTTGGTGCGAGAAATTTTTTCCACCACTTTGTTGGGTCCCCTCCAGCAAATCTGCAACTTATTACTGCTACTTGGCAGAAGAAGCAGCACTTTCTCTCCTACTGCTAGTTCTCGGTCCTTTGCATTGCGATTGTAATATTTGGCATGTTTCCGCCTAGCCTCCCGTACTTTCGCGGTGGCTAATTCCCAGCCAGTCTTCAGGCGTTGTTTCAAGTCTATGACGTACTGGAAGGCTGATGTGACAGTATCGTCTGCCTTGGCATCTGTCCATGTTCTTAGTAATGCTTCTAATGGACCTTTAATAGGTCTTCTGAAGAGTAATGTGGCCGGAGGAACTCCAGTTGACGCATGCGGTACTTCCCTATAAGCAAATAATGCGGCAGGAAGATACTGATCCCAAGTTTCTGGCTTCTCCTGTGCCAACTTCCGAAGAATAGAGGTGAGTGTCCCGTTAAACCGCTCTACTTGCCCGTTACTTTGGGGGTGATAGGGCGAAGTATGGATATGCCTAGTCTTGAATATTCTAAGCACCTCCTCTGTCAACTTGCCTCTAAATTGTGACCCGTTGTCTGTGAGAATTTCATGCGGGAAGCCCAATTTAGTAAAGATATTCAGTAAAGCGTCAGCTACATGCACTGAGTCGCATGCTGGCATGGCTATGGCTTCGCCCCACATGGAACAGGTGTCCACTAAGGTAAGGATATGGGAGTTCCTCTTCTTAGTTCTCAGCAGAAATCCAATTATATTCACGGCCACTCTGTCAAATGGGGTGCCCAAGATTGGCATCTCCCCAAGGGTCGCGGGTGCCGTCCAGTGTTTTGGTGCAACTTTCTGGCACTGAGGACAAGACTTGACGAAACGTTCAATGTCGCCGGTGATCCCTGGAAAATAATAGTGGCAGGCGATCCTTTGAGTCGTGGCGCTTATTCCCATGTGTCCACTAAATGGGATAGAGTGGCCCATCTCAAGCACCTGGTTCCTATAGGTTGCAGGAACTACTAATTGGTTGTGTTCCTGTCCTTCATTTCCAGCTCGGCGATACATCAATCCATTTTTCATAAAGAAGTCTCCCTTGGTAGGTGGGTTGTGCGTCCTAGGTAATTTTTTAAAACAGGGCGCCAGTGACGAATCTTCTATTTGAGCCCTCTTCAATTCCTCGGGGAGGATATTGGTAGGAGGTTCCTGCTCTGCGTCTTTTCTTGACTGTCCTCTAGTCTGTACGGCCGCCATGACTAGTGGTTGAGTAGGTTTTCCAAGGAACACATATCTACATCCCAAGATTAAAGAGTAGATTGGTTCTTCCATTATAGCTGCACGAATCTCTCCTGTCACATAACGAGATTCCACTCTGATAAGTGCAATTGGCAGTGTCATGGGTGCAACATCCTTCGTCGGACCTTGGATGTCGACACTCTCTTCTGTTATCTGGTCAGGGGTGACAAGAGATGCCCTGACCACCGCATCGAAAGCAAGTCCTGTGTCATAAAGGCACTCCACAGATTGTCCGTTTACGAGGACTGATTCGATGACGGGAGGATTAGAAACGTTTCCGGTCCTCTGCTCCTTCCGGGGTGACGATTTTGTCTGCAGACAGGCAGCATGTTGGGGAGGAGGTCTGCGCTTGCACTCATTAGTGTTGTGATTGTTCAAGCGACAGTACTTGCACCATTTATCTCCCTGTCTCTGGTGCGGCGCAGCATTTTTCTTGTTTTGCTCTTTGTAGTTATCTTGTTTTGCGTGCTGTTTATGCGAGATGTGTGGTCCTTTGCTTTGTTGGTCTGGTTGGGAGCGAGCAGGTTGCTTTGGCGTCTGATCCGAAAACTTCTTTCTGGCTCCTTGAGACTCCATGAGAGCATTTTGGAATCGCTCTGCCAGTGTAAGAATATTTTCTAACCGGTCAGCGCCGTTTTAAGTGAGAAATCTACGCATTTCCACCGACATAGACTCTTTTAGTTGCTCTATCACAATCAGCTCTTTCAACCCGTCATAGTTCTCGGTAAAGTTTCCCAGTGTACACCACTTCACTAAGTAGTCTTCAATACAGGCTGCGAACTGTGAGAAAGTCTCTCCGGCCTCCTTCCTAGAACCTCGAAATTTTTTCCGGTAAGCCTCTGAATGAAGCTCGTACCTCACCAAGAGAGCTTTTTTCAATGCCTGATAGTCATCTTGCTCTCCGGCCGGAAGTTTATTAAAAACTTCGTAGGCGGCTCCTCTTAGGCCCTGGGAAAGTTTCAAGTTCCACTTCCGTTCTTCAAGTCCAAACCCTGTTGCAAAGCGTTCGAAGCGGTCTAAAAAGGCGTCCATGGTATCGTTCCTTTCTGAAAAACGTTCCAGCGGAAAATTCATGGCATTGGGGGGTGCAGGTTGCGAAGTAGGCCCACCATCTGAGCGCGGTGAGTGCCCTCCATCAATGTTGGAAGCCGCTGCACTTTTTGCCAGCTCTATCTGATTGGTCTGTTCCTGGATTTCCAGTTGCTTCATGTTAAGTGCATGCTCTGCTGCGGCTTTCTCTTTACGCTCCGCTGCTTCTGCTGCTTCTTTTCGCTCCGCTGCTTCTGCTGCGGCTTTCCGCTCCGCTGCTTCTGCTGCTTCTTTCCGCTCCGCTGCTTCTGTTGCGGCTTTCTCCTTCTCCATTGCAAGTTTCTGCATTTCCATCTCTCTTGCATGGAGTTTATCAGTCTCCTCACTCACAAATTTCATCAGATCTTTTCTACTTAACCCGTATTCACGCCCTGCCTCCATTAAACTAGTTCTAATTTTTGCGGCATCTGCCATGATATGCAGTATATGTTCACGAAGGGAAAAATTGGCATTGACCTCCAAGCAAATTGTTTGACTCGCACAAGTAATTATCTCTTAAAACCTTCAAGGTTTAAATTAGTAATCAAGTTCAAATAGTTCTTTAAAAAAAATCACTCACTCAGCATATTCTGAAAATTATATGACAGATTATCTCGAAGTTTTCTATGAAAAATTTGATAAATATTTATGATAAAAATTTTCCTAGCAGTTACAGAAAAAGATTTTTAAAAATCAGTACCTTACAGTATCTTCTGTTCTCAAAAAGTGCTTACTCTGTCTGTTTAACACTCAATATACAAAGTATCACTCGTGCTTTAGAGGTATAAATTATCCCCCCTATGAAATAGACAAATTATAGTAAGAGTCAGTCTAGAAGGTAATCCCTCAAAGTGCCAACAAATTTTGCAATTATCGCAACTGCATAGCAGGGATGAAAATGTGATTTATCACACTTCTAAGTCCGGGTTCACTAATCCCGGACGAGCCCCCAATTGTCGTGTGGTGAGTCACTGGGGCAACTACGACAGTAGTTTTTGCGAGGAATAGTCTATGAGATATTAGATATAAGGTCTCTAGAAATTGGCTCGTTAAGAAAGAAAAAGACCTATTCGAGATAGGGACAAGAAGACAGGAATGCGAATGCTTTCCACTAGACAGTGTTTTCTAATTAATTATGGAAAGAGTTCTGTTTCCCCACGACCTTAGCTACTGCCCTTAGATCCCGTAAAGAAAAAGCCCCCAACCTCATCTGAGTAGAGAAAGGTTCCTATAGGTGAATATGTAACATTGACAGCACGAGTGATACATTAACAAACCAGATAATGATCAAACGATCGTTGGGTTTATTAATGAAATATCCACACATATAGGGTTAGTAATGGTTAGAACGTGATGATGGTGAAAGACGATTCACACAAAACACACAGATGAGATAATAAACTTGCAGTTAATTAAGTAATAGTTAATTAAGAATGAACTGGTGTAAAGTGAAATGATGATGATGTGATATGATACGTGTTACCAAAATGGTGAGTACTCTACACAGTCCATGTGTCTCTAAATGCTTCTCCTAGATATGAGGATTCACATGTATGCATAAAATGTCCCAAGTTGTTATACGTTATGTCGAGTGGGGTATCTCTAAGCCGAGGACGTTCTGATGAATACTGTTGTCGTACGGAGAACGCTGACGAGATATCTATGTATATTCCTTCACTGTTTGAGTATATCTCTGTAGTGTGGATCAACAGTTAATAATTGTCATATGAACAAAAAGTATGTTGTCTAATCTCCCGAGGGTACTGCTCAGACTGGATATCTTCACGAAATGTTAGTGATATGTAGACTCATAACCTTGCATATGTAGTCGTGATTCATTATATATATATATATATATATATATATATATATATATATATATATATATATATATATATATATATATATATATATATATATATATATATATATATATATATATATATATATATATATATATATATATATATATATATATATATATATATATATATATATATATATATATATATATATATATATATATATATATATATATAGTCTGCTTCATAGAATGCGCTTAAGATGGTGTTGCACTTTCTATAAATATGCGATTCCTCATTTGAGCTCTTTTGCTTGACTTCAGATAATAATGATCTTTCGAGTGATTTGACTTTATGATGGCTCTGTATTGAACTTGTGATAACTCTGTATTGAACTTGTGAGCAAGCAGTATATGGTGACGAAAAATGCTGCGTCCACCTTCTGACTTGTGGGTGAGACAATATTCCCTTTTAATTGATGAATGAAAGATGTCCAATGGCGAATTCTGCTAGCCAAATGTCCGTTTTTGATAACTTATTTCTGGTTAGACGTCAGACACGTTGCGTGTAGACTCAGACTTCTGATGAACTGAAGACACACAAAAGTCTTCGTAAGTTTTTCACATTTAACATCACTGGTTGACTTTCATTTAAACTACTGCTCATTAATCATCTCTCTCTCTCTGAGTTCAATTCTAATGATGGTAAATATCTTGTGCATGAGAGTGTGTGCGCATGGGAGACTGTGATGATGATAAAGGTGAAATATGAACTATTAATTACCTCCTATCATCCTATCATCTTCTAGGAAAATCTTCTGATTTTATTAATCAGTTATGCCAAGAATTATTTCAAACTTTATCTTTCGCACATTTTAGCTGTGAGGTTAAAATAAACAAAAATTTAAAAAAATGTATTAATAATCTGTATAAGATCTACTAACCTTCTTTTCCCTTCGCAAAATCCTTTAAGAACACAATTAATCACAGAACTGAATTATCATCCACTCTGAATAAACACGTGTATTAGGCTATGCGTTTTTGGGTTTAATCTCTTCCTCACAATGTAAAAAACTGGACTCCTTCCTCTTGCAAGCTACGCAGTAGATTATATTTCTGCCAGTCCAATATGGGTTTCTTGTACAGCTCCGCCCATACCAACCAATCCTTAATGGCCCTCTGGTCACTCATTCACAGGATCGCTCTTGTCCCCTGTCAGTCCAAACGTGGGTGTAGTTTGACCTCTGATTGTTTATTGTTCACCTGGCCAAGGTGGGCGTCCAATGTGGTAAACCAACGTTTGTCTGAACCGCGGCCGACCAAAGATAATACCATTACAGCATGAGACGTTTTCCCCCCGGCCAATCTGGGCGTCCAATGTGGTGTCACAGAAATTACAGCATGCCCAGATGTTTGATTGGGATGACCAGATGGGTTTACACCAGATTTATCACGATGCAATGTGGGGGCTTCAAACGATAATGTCAGGCATGATGACTCAATGAAAGTACTTTTATTTTCCCCGATGAAAGAACCAATGTGGTTCTCTAGATACTGGTCTCGAGTAATCACAACGATGAAATAGCAAATGTGGGTCGCAAATATGGGATGAAAGAGCAAATGTCGGAGAAAATACAATATGAAAAATGTAGGAAAAGATGGAGCAAAAAGGCCTTTGCGCTCGTTTATCACACTCACACACATACACACACATACACACACACCTGCAAGCACACACATACGCACACACACTCACCCACTCACCCACACTCAATCTCACCCACACACATCCACAAAGGATGTCAAAATTACACATTGTTCGTAAAGCAAAGATATAAGGGGTTCTCAGAATCCAAACAATATCATAGCATTACAAGAACAAAATTTTAACTATAAGGACATAGATGATGATGGTGGGAGCCGCGCTGGTGTAATGGCTTCGGCGTTGTACTGGCGACCAGGTGTTCATGGTTCAAACCCGGGCGTCGGCGTTTGAAGAAATGTTTACGGCCGGAAATTTGACTGAATAGCCTGAACGGCTCCTGTGATAAACCCTCTGTGGATGGGAAGGAGCGAAGCTCCTGACCGGGTTGGAAGGAAAGTCCTCAGGTTCCCCAGCCTCGCAATGACATGTCATTGGGCCTAAGGGCTGAAAGCCCAAAAAGGCCGCTGGTTAAGGAAAAAAAAAAAAAGAAAAAGATGATGATTGTACAACGAAGGATGTTACAAGGTTATTTACATGAAGTATTTACAATTAAAGCTGACTTGTTTTATATGGCGACCAAAGGGACGGTAAAGGTTTAAATATTAAACAACAAAAAAGTTTCACATCTGTTCTGCTATGT
Source organism: Oreohelix idahoensis (assembly GCA_024509875.1). Taxonomy (NCBI): domain Eukaryota; kingdom Metazoa; phylum Mollusca; class Gastropoda; order Stylommatophora; family Oreohelicidae; genus Oreohelix; species Oreohelix idahoensis. The sequence continues at coordinate 1,081,178 of JAMPIV010004567.1, forward strand.
TTTGTGTCATATGTTCATATATTTGTGAGAATATTCTACTGTCATAATGTCTACCGTCGTATACAGCCCTATTCCTACATGTCCAAACAAGGTATATAAAGTTAGCTAGTAAAGTCAGTAGTTTAAGTTCTGTCCGTCCCGACATCTGTGGTAATGTGTTAAGCATGACTGCTCTGTACAAATTTAGTGTTTGTTGTGAGTTTGAGGCTATTAATTTCTTTAATTTGTTTAATGTACTGACCACTGTCTTACATGTGTAAAACAAATGGTCTTCTGTCTCTATAATGTTGCCACTGCATAGTTTACATGTTGGTGCTGATCTGTCAGCCTTCGTTGATGATTTGTTAGCAATCGGTGTTGAACTGTGCAGTAATCTGAAAGTGACTTCTTTTGCTTGTGGTTTGATGTCTATGGCATGAATGTTTGTGAAGCTCTGTGTGTAGTCGGTTATAAAAAGGTTGTACCCTCTTCGTGGGTTCAGAGGTGTTTCCTGTGCTGCAACTAGAAGTTTGTATATAAGTTTTGTGTCCTGCTTTATTAAATGTTTGTTCCATTCTAAATTTTGCAGACATATTGCAGAAAAGGGTGGCGGTGTACCAAAAAGGCGCGGTTGGTTATTGTTTGGTTTACAAATATTTGCTAATCTTAAACCAATATAGTAATGTGCCAGTGGGTATAGACCCGGGCTTTTTGTAACTTCCCCTATGTATTTAATTCTTAACGCTTTGATTTTGGTGTCTATATCTTGTAAGGCTATCCCCCCTTTATTTTTAGGTTGTATTAGGGTTGCGTGTTTAATACTGTACCAAGTGTTCCTAAAAATGAAGGCCCTAATTAGTTTATTTATTTCTTTTACAATCTTTTTAGGAACAATCTGTTTGTTTGCTATATAAATTATTTTTGTCATAATAAAACAATTAACCATAATGCTTCTTCCGAAAATGGTGGCCGTGTTGTATTTATAAGTTTCAAGCATACTTTGAATTTTCCCTAACAATTTAGTCCATGTTTCTCTGTTGGGGTCCTGTGGATTGAAAGAATAGTTTATCCCATACATTTAATCTTACTCACTTGTGTTAATTGAAAAGGGAAATCTGATCTATTGCCCCATTTACCTATACCCATTATACTAGATTTTTGAATGTTTAGTTTGGATTCGCTAGCGTATCCAAACTCTGTGAAAATTTCTAAAATATTTTTTATAGAATCATTTGTTATTGGAAAGAATATCGTATCATCGGCATAAGCCAACAACTTTCTCTCCTCTTTGCCAGGAACGAAGGTTCCGTAATGTTTGGATCTTGTCTTATTCTTTCCAAAACTGGTTCTAATATTATTACATATAACAGGGGCGATAATGGACAGCCCTGTCTTACAGACCTCGATAATTTGAATGATTTGGTTAAACTGTGGTTAACCAATATTCTACTTTCAGGTTTTTTATAAAGAATTTTTATCCATGTTCTAAAATATTCCCCTATATTATTTGCTTTAAGACTTTTATGTAGGAAGGCGTGATACTCTATCAAATGCCTTTTCCTGGTCTAAAAAATCTTCTCACTGTTGACAGTCATCAAGGCAATAATGAATAGTAAATTAAAAGTTAAAAATGCAAATATAGAAAAATTATTGAATAATTAGTCTGGTCTTCTAACATGTATTCTTTAAAAACACAAGACGTCAAAAAGATTACGAAACTTACAAATTGAAATATTTCTTACAAAATCCATAACAACAAGCTGTTGAAAAAAAAAAAAAACACTAACTTAAATTATTAAAAGATTAAACTAAGTAAATAGCTATTTCCAAATTTTTTTTTTTAATTTATGTAATTCTGTCCCTTGAACATATAAACTTATCTTAGTAATTTCCCCTGAAAAAACCGAACTAGCACTGATCTATCTATCTATCTATCTATCTATCTATCTATCTATCTATCTATCTATCTATCTATCTATCTATCTATCTATCTATCTATCTATCTATCTATCTATCTATCCATCCATCCATCCATCCATCCATCCATCCATCCATCCATCCATCTATCTATCTATCTATCTATCTATCTATCTATCTATCTATCTATCTATCTATCTATCTATCTATCTATCTATCTATCTATCTATCTATCTATCTATCTATTTATCTAGCTATCTATCTATCTATCTGCTGATTAGGTTAATGACGCTCATGTACATATTCTAGCTGTTGCATAAAGTAGAACACCTTATCTACATTTATTTGATGTAATTTTTAGGAAGGGTTCAGAACTTGGTGGCGTCACGTTCTATCCAAAACAGCTTGTAACTGTGCACTTAATTCTGCTCTGGAGTTATTAAGGCAAAGATAGCGAGGAAGGGAACTAATCACCCCATCTTATAAAGCTGGACCTAGTACAGTGAAGTCTGTAACACTTCACTCCATTACATCTATATCTGATAAGGGACTCTGAGCTACTCATCTTTGTTACAAAATCTAAAACCACGCTCATTTCCTACTCATTCATTCGGGGACTGTTCCAATATTTCATGACTTCTGATTATATACTACTTTAGTCTGATATGTTTGAAGGAGGATTTTATGTATGTTGTGTTTGGTTGTTTTTGTTTTTCATTGTTTTTTAACGTTGTAATTTGAAACTGTAAATATATGTTGTTATATTACATGTATAATGTTCCTTGCCTCTAAATTAATATTTACAGGAGGTGTAAGGATGTATGTATATAGCAGCCTTCCTCACCCTTTTTATCTTTAAGGAACCCTTGAAATAATTCTCAGGTGTCAGGGGAACCCTTGAAAATAAATTATTATTTCTATAGTTCACGGTACGTTAACGTGATCAGTAAGTTGTAATTATAATAATCCAATAAAAATTGTCAATCATTATTGAGTAGAGAATGATTTCTTCTGTGGGTCTGTTTATTTTAGCGAACTAATTAGCCTACTGTTTTTGTGTGGTTTTCACTTCCAACAAAGGACATCAACTCTTTTGTAAGTCAATAGTGTAGGTTCCTTTGTCTTTAAAATGTCCTACTTTATTTTGTTTCTACATTATTTGAGTAGGCCTAAATGTCGTATTACAAAATTTCGTTCTACAATTTAATAATGAAATATGGTATTTGCAAGAGTAAACAGGGTCCTATTGTACAGTGTCATACGAGGCTACTCACACCGCTGCGAGTTCACCGCAATAAGTTAACGACAGAACTTAATGAAGACGTCACAAGTGTGATGTAAGGGTCATGACTATTGAAATAGTTAGAATAGATAAGGACCTCAGAGTTATCAGATGTCATGTGAGCATGTAGACATCGAGTAGAGGTGTATATAAAGAGACGTAGACCAGGAGATATTCTCTCTCTTGCTAGAACTCTTGTCTGTTGTCCAGCGAAGATGTAAAACGAGACAGTAAGTCTTTAAATATATATATATATATATATATATATATATATATATATATATATATATATATATATATATATATATATATATATATATATATATATATATATATATATACTGTCCACGCTGTTTTTACTTTCTTACTTAGTGATCCACATTCTACCTTGAGGTGTAGAGATTAGGAGGATGGAGCGCCAATCTATCCTACCTGCTGTCTTTCTGGCCTGGTTCAGTCTAGTCTTCGGTCCTTCGATTTTATAATCTCTAATGTTGTCCTAAAAGCGGACGGTGGGTCGTCTTGGAGGTCTGGATCCCTGGCTCGTAGTTTAACATACTTGTCGTGGTAGCGGAATATATATTGCAGAAAGAACGCAGAACTAACTCAAGAAGCGATGATATATTTTTTTTTTTAATGCAGACAGAACAATTTAGTTGGTATCATGTTTAACAGTTTAAAAGATACGCCCAGAATTTTACTCTGTATACCTTAAGAAAGTGTTCACTCAGAATTATTTTTCTGCTAAATTTTTTAAGTGTCGTTTTTTCGAACGAAACTTTAAAGAACATTCTGAACCGGAAAGAATGGGGCGTCCAAGCATTCAATGTAAAAGTGTGACACATCACGACCATTGTATTTTATTGATTAATTTATTCATCTACAATTATATCAGCTGTTTATACGTTTTGAGAAATTACATTTGTGTGCTGAATTTCTCTCTTTTAAATTAAAAAAAAAATGTTGCCTCGTTTTGGCGAGGCGCGTCCCATTCAACCCAGCCGGTTATATTAGGGCGCATGTCCAAATATAAAAGACCCTTAAGTCTGAGACATATATTGAAAATTTCTGAATTTCCCCAGCCTGAAATCATTGTATTATTGATCATTGTTCGTCAAATTGTCTTAATGTTAGAAATGTTTCAACATTTTTTCCCTCCCCCTCAGATTGTTTTTATTCTACGATTGTAATAATTCTTCAGATTCATCAGGTTCTTTACCATCGTAGTAGTTTTCATTAATAGAATTGTGACTACAGAATGTTGAATGTTGTATAAATCATGCATCACACATATGTTCTCGATGATTGACCTGATTATCTATACTTCCTTAACGAATATACATAATTTTAATTGTTTCCCTTTATACTTGACGAGATACCGCTCTTAAAACGTCAGTATCAGCTTTCTCATTGAACGTCAATACTACTTTTTTTTTTGGTTAGGGTGGGAGGGAGGTTGAGGGGTTGAAGTGTGAATGATGATGACGACCAGTATTCTAAGGTTCATTCACGTAGATACTGTACTCTAAGGTTCATACACGTAAATACTGTATTCTCAGATTAATTCATGGAAATACTGTATTCTCAGGTTCAAACATGTAAATATTGTATTGCCAGGTTTATTCACGGAAATACTGTATTCTCATATTCACATACGTAAATACTGTATTCTCAGATTCATGCACGGACATACTGTATTCTTAGGTTCGTACCCGTTTGCGATTAAAAAAATGCTCGACCTTTCTCTTTGTCTGTCTTCAGGTTTATGTCTGGCGAGGTTTTAATGTTAGGAATGCGTAGGCATGTATTTTTCAAGTTCATTCGCCGGTGAAGGAACTAGAATTTCAGTGGTGTTGTATCGGTTTTTTCGGTGCCCACATGTGTCCCAAAGGTTTCCCAAACTTTATCCTTGGCCTCTTTCGCCAAGATTTTAAATCTATTGATGGTTTTTTTTTTTTAATTCACTCTTCACTTCAACCTGTACATCATTTCTCAAATCTGTCTTCCATATTTCCCGGAGCCAAGATTGGTGTCAGTTGTCATTTTACATTTTATATTACTAACATGTGAACTAACATCTGGTAACAATGGTAAATGTTACAAACGTACCCATTGCCCGTTCCTTTCGAAAAGTGGGTGACATGTGTTTCCTATAGTCATGACTTGCACGTGAAAAGCAAATTTCAGCAATGGTATCAACAGACTTTGCCACAGGAAGCATTTTCAAACATGCATTATTTCCCTTTCCGCCACTTACATTTGATTGACCTTGAAGGTACACACAAGTAACACAGATTTGATTTATTGTCAGATTAACAAACACTGTTTAAGCATGCAACAAAATGCAGCAAAAATTATGACTGAGTGTTCAGGTTTAAAAAAACAAACAGCTTAGTTGAAATGACCTACAAATTGAAAGTGGCCTTTAACTTTTTTTGAGCAGTAGATATATATATATATATATATATATATAATATATATATATATATATATATATATATATATATATATATATACATATATATATATATATATATATATATATACACACACAACGACAACTTACATCAATCCTGGCTCGCATACTTCTTGCTCAGATGAATAAAAAAGACTTGAATCGGCCTCTTACAAGCACCTGAGATGTCCTTTCTTTAATAACATAATTCATTCCCTCTATGACCCCGTGTATTTTCAGTTTCTTCAGTTCCGGTTTCCTTATTAAAATGATAGAGATTTCCTGGGATGTTTTTGTAAGGCCATCAAGATTCTCCAAGAAAAGGTCGGGCCTGATAAAAGGAATTCTGAATTCTAACTCTGGCATGGTATTGTGTCATCGTGGCAAGCGTGGATCTCACAGTAAATTTTCACAGTGAAATAACACTGAAACGTGTCAGGTTATATGTCTATCCTAGCCCGCATCTGTTTGTTATGCTACTAAGTAAAAATCTAATAGTTTTTAAACATAAAGGTCCCGTGGGGAAATTCAAAATATTTCTGACATGGGAAAACTTTGAACAAAATCCATAAGTCATCTCTTACATGTTTGGTATGAAAACATCCGATTGCCTGGTAGAGGAAATCACAGTCATTTCTGTAAACTTTGTTTCAGATGTAACAAATTATTACTTTATCAGAAAGTAATCTATTAGCAGACGGACAATCTCGTTATCGGTCCCGTACTCTGGCCTTTATCAGCGATTTGCAGATACTCTGGCATTTTCGTTGGGCTAATCTGTCGAGGGAAAGATTTGGTAGAAAGGAATTTTACCAACCCGCATGTCGTTAATATTATTTCTGACGCTCCTTTGCAAAGATTAGCCAAGGAACGGAAAACAAACAGACGTAATAACTTATCACATAGCAGAGAAAAATAGAAAGTGCGAAAATTGAAAGCACACAATAAAAATCAGTACAACAATGTAACTGATACCGCCGTAGTGAAACAGAGATCGAGAGGGGTTGTCCCATTCTGTAACAGATATCAATGCCAGATCAATAACTCCATCAGTATCCCCTATTTTATTCGCCAGTCTTGTCGGACGGCCATCATTTAAGATATCAAGGTTCGTATTGATGAGCGCTCGGCTCAAAGCCATGCCCTGTCTATTGTCAGTGATGTTTCTTCACTCCTTACATCTAGCATTAAAATAGCCTACAATTAAGCACCTTTTGCAAGGTTCCTCCGACAATTCCACCAAGACATCACAGTTACCCTTGCTATATATCTATAGAAAGCCTGACATCACTGCCGCTCTATTTCAACCCACTTGACACATATTCTAACAATACCAGTCACACTAGCATCAAAATTACCTTGCACCACAATGTCAAACACCATAACAATGTCCACATGTTTCCTGACCTAACACCAGACTGGCAACAACCTTACACTGTGACCTGAAAAAAAACACAAACAAAAAACTGGGTTATATACCGCGACGCGTCACACTTGACCGACCACAGTTCACGGCTACTGACTGACAAACACACTGACCTGAAACTAGACAATCGAAAATACTCACTATCGTGACTTCTTACACATGAAGGCGTCAACACACTGGGACTAAAATCTTCTAACACTCTGTGTGCATCCTAAGCTCCGGCTTTATAATGAACATTTAGGCCCCCATGGCCTTTTAAAGAATAGGACGAACCACCCAGATGTCGAATACCAATTTATGCCGTAGATTTAATCATGACACTAATTCAATACTTGGCTCGCTCCGCTTAGAGACGACCACAATATGAAATGGTTTACACAGAAATATATCACTTTCTGCAGGAATTCCCTCTTTAATAGAACACTGCACACAATATAGCCACACACGGCTGAAAACAGTATGAAATACATATAACACTGCCCGAGAAACTTCTCGAATTAATATATCAAATTAATCTCACACATGACAGTATAACAGTACTATACAAAGTCTGTACTGAAAAATCGCTCACTACGGCGAAACAAAACTACAACAATGAAAACTCAGTCCACTGGCAAAATATACTCGATGGCCTGACAATAATATCACTGGACACTAAACCACTCCAGAATTATAATTATGTCCAACAGAATAAACCACTATAGCAACTCTCGGCCACAATCCATACTCAATGAGAAGGGAAACAAAAAAACCCGTCCGTATCGGACAAGCCAGAAAACTCTCTCTCTGCCTTTTCCCGCTTAATCTATCTTCGACTTCCGTCCTCTTTACGTGACCCAGTCGTTTCTTAAAAAGTTATCAGGGTTGCCAAAACTCGCTGATAACGATGTCATCAACCTAGTTATTCTGCCACTATAAAATACGCCGTGACACTCCTAAACATAGGACTGCACCAGCAACACTGGGAAAAATGCCCATTATGGGAACACCTTTTGAACGTGTTGCAGTGGATATTGTTGGACCCCTCACTAGGACCAAGAAAAGAAAGGCTTATATCTTAACCTTGGTTGATACTTGCTCAATGTGGGGAGAAGTCGTAGCCATGGCATATATTGATTCAAAACATGTGGCAGAGGCATTGTTAGCAATATGCACCAGATTAGGTTTCCCACACCAAATATTGACTGAAAATAGTTCTCAGTTTAACGGAAAGCTAACACAAGAGGTATTCAGAGTATTTCAAGCCAGACACTATCATTGTAGCCCTTATCACGCTCAAGGGAACGGACAAGTAGAACGGTTCAATGGGACCATTATCTCCATTCTGAGAAAGCTGGCAAGTGAAAAACCTGATACTTGGGATACATACTTACCTGCTGCACTATTTGCATACAGGAAAGTCCCACATAACTCAACTGAATTGGCTCCAGCTACTTTGTTGTTTGGTAGACCAATCAAAGGTCCACTGGAAGCATTGCTGTGGACATGGACTGATGAAAAAGCAGAAGAAACAGTGACTTCCTCATACCAATATGTCAATGAGTTAACCTCTAGATTAAAAACTGGTTGGAAACTGGCAAATGAGAACTTAAGACAGGCCAGGAGGAAGCATGCTGCTTACTACCATAAAATAGCTAAGGATAGGGAACGAAGTGAGAGAGAAAGTCTCATTACTGTTGCCCAGCAGCAATAATAAATTGCAAATTGGATGGCAAGGACCCTATGTCATACTGGAAAACCTTTCCAGGACCAATTACAAGATTGACAAGAAGGGAAAAGAGAAGGTATATCATGTCAATCTACTTAAAAAGGATTATGACAGGGAAGTTGCAGAGGTTGCATATATCATGACTTTAGCCATTGCAACAGAAATGAAAGATGAACGATTATCCTGTATGGAATATCCATTAACAGCTACAGAGAATTATGATCAATTAAATATTAGTGATCATTTAACTCTTGAGCAGAGGAAGCAAGTTCAGGAAATGTTGGAAACTCATGCTGATGTGCTCACTGATAAGCCTGGATGCACACAGTTGTTGGAGTATGATATGACTGTTTCTGACCCCACTCCGGTATGTACGAGAACCTACCCCATTCCTTATGCGAAAGCAGAGGCAATCAGGGAAGAGATTGATCATTTATTAATGGAGAAAATCATCTCAATCTCAGAATCTCCCTATAGTTCAAGTGTGGTGCTATTAAGCAAACCTAGTGGTGAACATAGGTTGTGTATAGATTACAGGAAACTGAATGCTATCACAGAATTTCAGGTGGACCCATTACCTGTTAACAACCAGCTGTTCTCTACACTGAGTAAAGCTAGGTATTTTTCCAAAGTAGATCTAAGCAAGAGATACTACCAAATACCAGTGAAACCAGAAGTTTTTAAAATGCTGGCATTTAGTACATCAGAGGGTCACTATAAATTTAATGTACTACCATTTGGGCTGACAAATGCTCCAAATATTTGTTCAAGAATGATGAGGAAATTACTGGAACCTCTAAAATATTCCCATGTCACTAACTTTATGGATGACATTCTTGTTGCTACCAACACCTTTGAAAAGCATATAAAAGCACTCTCTCTGTCGTTTGACCGTTTAAGTGAAACAGGATTGACTGCACGACCCACCAAGTGCTATATTGGGTGTAAGGAATTGTAATTCTTAGGTCACACGATTTCTGACCCCAAGAATGTAGAAAAGTTGACAAAGGCGCCAAGACCACAAACGAAGAAATATGGAAGGTCGTTATGTGGGTTCTACCAGAAATATATACCCCATGTCAATTCATTGTGTGCACCGTTGACCAGTTTGACTAAGAAAGTACAGCCGGATAGGATCCAATGGAACGCTGAGTGTGAGAAAGCTTACACCGAGTTAAAAGAAAAACTCACCAGCAAACCCATCCTTACCCTGTCCGATATTACACAAGAATTTGGGTTAAGAACGGACTCAAGCAATGTGGGAATAGGTGCGACCCTATTACAAAAGTCAACAACCCAGCCAGAAGAATTACTACCAGTGGCTTATGCCAGTCGAAAGCTAATATCAGAAGCAGAATTGAATTATTCAACGACCGAGCGAGAATGTATATCTGTCATGAAATATTCTAATCCACATATATAAATTATTAGGTAAATATGAAGCCTAACAAATAAAATTAATAAAGAGAAGAGCAATGGTAAAATGACAGTGCTGTCACAAAGAATGTACTCGAAATCCCCTTTGTTTTCTGCTTCGTCTGCAAATTGTAACGCTTTCACGTTGATAGTAAAGCTTACTGTATTATTACCCGCCTTCTTCAATGAAACGTGTGCTGTATTTCTTGGAAAAGCATTGAGACGTACTGCGTAATGACCTAAATTAACCCTAACATTAATTATACTGCGTTACCAAAACGAACGAACAGATGGACTAAAGGGATAAAAAGAGAAGGGAGAGGCAGAAAGCCGAACACTAAACCCGCTTCGCGCGATACACAATTACTACCATCACGCGTGTAAGTCTACATGCACTAAATTTTTTTTCAGACGGACAGTGATAAAATACACTACCCTTTCCCAGAGTTAGGTTTATAAATCATAACAGACTCTTATTAGAAAAGACAACATTATATGGGTTTACGTTTGAACACATAACAGTACCCAGACAGCACATCTTCTAAACAGGAGATAGAAGAAATTGCATATTTTGAACGCAGCCACGTAGCTCCTTTAAATTAGTATTTTTGGGTTCCTTAGGGTTTGCTGACAAATAATATGTAAAACGTTACGCAAATAGTCCAGGAATTAATAAATTATACCCAAAATAAAATATTGGGGGTGCCTGACAGCATAAAATCATTTCTGCTCATAAAATTTTTTTTTATAACGTGTTTGAAAAAAACCTTACGTTACATAAATAGCCTACCATGTAAACTCCAAATTGATTGGAGCGCAACAAATGAAAGCCTAACCACGATTGGTCGGGCTATAAATACTATCTTGGTTGTTAGGGGAGACGGGAAAAGATAACATTTTTTCAAACACTTGTCGAAACGTGGCTCATTGGCCAGTCTCGCTGATATACACACTTGGGAGCGTTAGTTCGAGACCACTAATTCAAATAAGCTTGATAAAGCGACAGTACGTTGAAGCCAGCTCACATTTTTGCTAAAATAAAAGCCTGGAACATAGGCAGAACGGAATTTGTGCCAGTTTGTGCCAGAATTCATTGCTAATCAACGTATCTGTGTTTATTTCCATGAAATTGTGGTAAGCTTGAACCATTCAGTATCTTTTAATGAAAAATTGAATGTGAATTGTTGATTTATGCCTGTATATATATGTGTAGTTCAGTGGCAAACGTGAGGTAAAGCCTATAATGCTCCAGCCTGAACAGAGGGTGTCGGAGAGAAGTAAAACGGCATGGAATGGCCAAATAGTACACTGACACCTGGATGATTGACTAGAAAGAAATAATGCTGGAAGTGCAGAGGCGTAGTAACCATTAAGAAGGGTAATACTGGAATAAAGTATTTCAAATGAAGCTGACTGTTGGCCTAACGCTCTGAACGCAATGTTTGTGCTGTATTGTGATCAGTGTAAAAGAGAATATAAATTAGTTATGAAGTAGAAGGTACATCCTTCTTGATTTCAGGGACAGTGGTCTTGATGGTAGTGAGCAGCACCTGGTCATAGCTGTGCTGAATCCAGAGTCGGACAGCATACTCCTTGGTCTTTTTAGCTATCAGTGAGGTGTCTCCTGAGCCCAGAGGAGAATTCGAGCAGAGGAGTCCTTTCCTGCCGCCATCACTAAAGATAAGCAGAGTTGGCCAGCTGAGCTCAACATTATGTCCCCTCATCTTGAACTGACTTTTTAAAATTAACATTAAGAGGGGAATTTACTTGTCTTAAAATCAGGAACTGTGAACATCTACAATAATGGTCCCTAAAGACAAACTATTGAAGTCATGATGACAAATACCAACAGAGCTTGAACAAAACAAAACCAGTATTACCTCATTTTACTACTACACAACTGACACACATAGAACATTTGTAATAATATATGTCACTACAATATTCATATTAAATACATTCTGTACATAACTTGTAATTTAAATTGATTGTGATTCCTGGTTCCCTTGTAGTTGAATCAGGACACATATTCATTCATGCTAGTAATGAATACATATTGTTATTTGAACCGTTACGAGTGACTTCTTTAAGCTATTCTCGTAGAGTGTTATATGTATGTGAGTGTCACAGTGTTGTCAAGAGTAGTGGATTAAATTAAATTGTTTATCTGTCTGTTGTTGTGACTACACTTCACCATACTCATACCCTAGACACATAACGTAGCATCACACTATTCCAGAATAATTCTGACTGAGATAAAGAGATATGTGGTAGCAAGTAAGGTTATCTATAATACACTACTTTTAATAGATATAGATACCTTCACAGCTGATCTCAGTCAGTACACTAAGTCCCCTATAAATATTTATAACATCCCACTTCACCACATATATTGGGGTCTCGCTCTTGGGATTTTGAATCTTTAACTATAAAAAATATTGGGGATAATTCACTTCAGGGAATATAAGAATTAAAAGGTATCCTTGGGTGGAATTAAATAAGGTTGAGCTCACGGTGCCTGTGTTGTCCATTAGAGATTGAATTGTTGGTTAGACATTGTATTAAGTTACCTGATAGACAATGGCGGACCTGGCCAAATTTCGATCTGCTGCGGTTCAGACTGCAAAAGAGTTAGGATTAGATGGGCAAGTTATGGTTGCCTATGTCACAACGGAATGTGACAAATTTATTGAACGCGAAGAAAGAAGATTAGAAAAAGAAGCCGAAAGAAAGTTAGAGGCTGAGACTAAGAGGTTGCAGATTGAGGCTGACAAAGAGGCTAAGAAATTGGAAGCAGAAAGAGAAGACAAAAGATTAGCTGCAGAAGAGAAGAAATTAGCTGCAGAAAGGGAAGAGAAGAAATTAGCTGCAGAAAGGGAAGAGAAGAGATTAGCTGCAGAGAGGGAAGCAGAAAAGGAGGAGAAAAGATTACAAAGGGAACATGAATTACGACTAAGGGAGTTTGAGTTTCAAGGCCATGCTCCTGAAAATGGTGCCAGCCCCTTTGCCTCTGATGCTACGGTTACTCAGGGAGCCTCAATCTCAGCTATGAATTTTCATTTAGATCATTTTGTTGAGAAAGACGATGATATTGAGAGCTATATAAATAGGTACGAACTATTAGCTACCACGTATGGGTTAGAGAGAGAAAGGTGGAGCTTAAAGTTATCTCAGGGACTTCGTGGGGCAGCTTATGAAGTTTTTGCAAAAATGAGCAGAGGTGATCAGGAAAATTATGACATGCTAAAGCAGGCTCTTTTGTTAAGGTATGAAAAGAATGCAGAGTTTTACAGGAAAAAATTTAGGAATGCTAAACTACTGTCAGGTGAAACCTATCACCAGTTCTCTGCACGAATCGAGACATACTTGGAGAAATGGACTTCTCTGGGGAAAACCCAAGATCTTAAGGAAATGGTCCTTATAGAGCAATTAAGAGAGTCCATGGCTCCAGACCTGAGAAAGTTTCTCATGGAACAAGGTGCAGAGAGGCTGGATGAGTTGCTAAATGTTGCTGAAAGGTATCAAGCAGCTCAAGCAGAGGTAACAAGTAATAAAAAGAAACAGGTGGACAACTTTAGGGCATCACAGAACTTTAATAAATTTGATCCTAGGGATCAAAATAAAGGTAAGCACCAATTTGATAGGCCACGGTATGAAAATAAAAATAAAGTCCCACAATTCGATGAAAGGAAATATGATGAAAGAAAATCTTTCAACCAAGGAAAAAGGTGGTGTAAAAATTGTCAGATGGACAATCATGACACTGACCGTTGCAGAAGGAAACCTGTGTATATGGCAACCCTTCAGGTCAGGTCGACCTCAAGACAGGAGGAGGATATTATGTTAGATACCACTCCAGAAGAGATGAGGAAGGCACAGGCTGGGGATAAAACACTCAAGCCTTGTTTCAGAAAATTGTCAACTTGTCATACAACTCCAGGCAAGGGAGATTTTTACATGAAAAACAAGTTGATTTATAGGAAGACTGGAGCTAGATCCAATGGTCACGGACAGCTGGTTCTTCCAAAAAGATATAGGACAGAATTAATAAGGAGCCTACATGTGAAACCAGATGGGGACCATGAGAAGATAGGTACCATCATTCAAAAGGTGGCTCACAATTATTATTGGCCCAAAGCAAGATGGGACATTGAGAATTTTGTAGAAAGGTGTAGCATAGCACATGAGGGAACACCCACAAGTGGGAACATGGATCAGGACCTGGACACGCCCCGAGGCAAAATCAGGCCTGACAATAAAAAGAAATATAGATTTGATAAAGTGGACCAAATGAAATGGGAAGCCCCTTTTCACGGACAAGCTTCACTTAACTGTTTTACAATGGCCACTATGCGGAGAGTGCAAAAAGATGTCTTACCCCAGGATAAGCCGACAATCCCTCAATCGGACTTAAACAAACTGGAGGAAGAGGATGTAGGGAGGAAATCTCTCATCAAGAATTTTAAGAGGGGAGAAAGCCCCAAAAGAAAAATTGGTAGCGGTCGTTTTGTGAATGAAAATTCTGGGAGGAAAAATCATCACTATAAAGCTTCGAGTGGAAGAGACCATACCGGTGCATGGACAAATAGGTCCACACAATTAAAGGTCCATATGTAGCTTTGTTAAGAACGTGGACTGATGAAAAGGCAGAGGAAAACATTACATCTTCATACCAATATGTGAATGAGCTGACCACTCGGTTAAAAAACTGGCTGGAAACTTGCCAATGAAAATTTGAAACAAGCCAGGAAGAAACATGCTGCCTATTATAACAGGAAGGCGAAAGACAGAAATTTGGCTGTGGGAGAGAAGGTACTGCTTCTTTTGCCGGGAGTCAGAATAAGTTACAAATTGGATGGCAGGGTCCATATACAGTTCTAGAGAAGGTGTCTAGAACAAATTATAAGATAGATAAGAAGGGGAAAGAAAAAATCTATCATGTGAATCTCCTGAAGAAATATTTGGAAAGAGAACATCAGGAAGAGACACACTTGTTGACCTTGTCCATCGCCATGGAGATGAAAAAGGAACCACTTTCATCATTTGAATATCCATTACACCCCTGTGAGACAGCAGCACAGGTGAAAATCAGTACACATTTAACGAAAACTCAGAAAGAGAGAGTGCAACAGGTTCTAAATAATCATGCAGAGGTGTTAACAGACCGACCAGGGCATACAAACCTATTGGAATATGATATGAAATTAATAGACTCCACACCTGTCTGTATGAAACCATATTCGATTCCGTTTGCTAAGGAAAAAGCTTTGAAGGAAGAGATAGACTATCTGTTGAAGGAAGGAATTATTTCGCACAGTGAGTCTTCGTATAGTTCCGGTGTTGTACTTTTAAGGAAGCCCTCTGGAGAACATAGACTCTGTATAGATTACAGGAGACTGAATGCTATTACAGAAGGACAGGTGGATCCATTGCCGGATACAAATCAGCTGTTTGCCAGGTTAAATAAAGCTAAATATTTCTCAAAAGTGGATCTGAGTAAAGGATACTATCAGATTCCAGTAAAGCCTGAGGTTAGACCATACCTAGCTTTTAGTACCTCAGAAGGACACTATGAGTTTAATAGATTGCCATTTGGATTGAAGAATGCGCCTAGTGTCTTCTCTAGAATGATGAGAAAATTATTGGATCCTCTGAATAATCCCTGTATAACAAATTTTATGGGGATGATATCCTTATAGCAACAGAAACATTTGAGGAACACATTGACTCTCTGAACATGCTGTTTGATCGACTTAGGGAGGCAAATTTAACAGCCCGACCAACCAAATGTTGCGTTGGATGTAAAGAATTGGAATTTTTGGGACACACAGTTTATCAGGGAAACATGACCCCTGACCCAAAGAATTTAGAGAAACTACAGAAAGCCCCGAGACCACAAACCAAGAAGGACGTGAGATCCTTTGTCTCATTATGTGGTTTCTACCAGAAGTATATCAAAAACTTTAATTCCATATGTGCACCTTTAACGGAATTGACACGTAAAGGACTTCCAGATCGCATTACATGGACACCACAATGTGAAATGACTTACCAAGAATTGAAGGAAAAGCTCACAAGTAAACCCATTTTGAAATTACCTGACTTAAGTCAAGAATTCATAGTAAGGACGGATGCAAGTAATATTGGGCTAGGTGCAACTTTACTACAGAAATCAGATGCATTGGATGGGGAATTAAGCCCAGTGGCATATGCTAGCAGAAAGTTGAATAAAGCTGAAATCAACTACTCAACTAGCGAAAAAGAATGTCTTGCAGTAATATGGGCAATAAAGAAATTCAATATTTATCTATATGGGAAGGCATTTAAGTTGCAAACTGACCACAAACCTTTATCGTTTTTAGCACAGGCTAAGCATGAGAACTCTAGGTTACTCCGATGGTCTTTGCTTCTGGCTCCATATAATTTTAGCATTGAATATATATCTGGAAAAACCAATCTGGGAGCGGATTTTTTAAGCCGCCATCCGTGTGAGGAGAATCACCGTAAACCCCAGAAATAATAATAAATTTCTCTATGTGTATATAGAATAAAGGACTGACATATAATGTCTGTTTTAAGAGGGGAAGTGTCATGAAATATTCTAATCCACATATATAAATTATTAGGTAAATATGAAGCCTAACAAATAAAATTAATAAAGAGAAGAGCAATGGTAAAATGACAGTGCTGTCACAAAGAATGTACTCGAAATCCCCTTTGTTTTCTGCTTCGTCTGCAAATTGTAACGCTTTCACGTTGATAGTAAAGCTTACTGTATTATTACCCGCCTTCTTCAATGAAACGTGTGCTGTATTTCTTGGAAAAGCATTGAGACGTACTGCGTAATGACCTAAATTAACCCTAACATTAATTATACTGCGTTACCAAAACGAACGAACAGATGGACTAAAGGGATAAAAAGAGAAGGGAGAGGCAGAAAGCCGAACACTAAACCCGCTTCGCGCGATACACAATTACTACCATCACGCGTGTAAGTCTACATGCACTAAATTTTTTTTTCAGACGGACAGTGATAAAATACACTACCCTTTCCCAGAGTTAGGTTTATAAATCATAACAGACTCTTATTAGAAAAGACAACATTATATGGGTTTACGTTTGAACACATAACAGTACCCAGACAGCACATCTTCTAAACAGGAGATAGAAGAAATTGCATATTTTGAACGCAGCCACGTAGCTCCTTTAAATTAGTATTTTTGGGTTCCTTAGGGTTTGCTGACAAATAATATGTAAAACGTTACGCAAATAGTCCAGGAATTAATAAATTATACCCAAAATAAAATATTGGGGGTGCCTGACAGCATAAAATCATTTCTGCTCATAAAATTTTTTTTATAACGTGTTTAAAAAAACCTTACGTTACATAAATAGCCTACCATGTAAACTCCAAATTGATTGGAGCGCAACAAATGAAAGCCTAACCACGATTGGTCGGGCTATAAATACTATCTTGGTTGTTAGGGGAGACGGGAAAAGATAACATTTTTTCAAACACTTGTCGAAACGTGGCTCATTGGCCAGTCTCGCTGATATACACACTTGGGAGCGTTAGTTCGAGACCACTAATTCAAATAAGCTTGATAAAGCGACAGTACGTTGAAGCCAGCTCACATTTTTGCTAAAATAAAAGCCTGGAACATAGGCAGAACGGAATTTGTGCCAGTTTGTGCCAGAATTCATTGCTAATCAACGTATCTGTGTTTATTTCCATGAAATTGTGGTAAGCTTGAACCATTCAGTATCTTTTAATGAAAAATTGAATGTGAATTGTTGATTTATGCCTGTATATATATGTGTAGTTCAGTGGCAAACGTGAGGTAAAGCCTATAATGCTCCAGCCTGAACAGAGGGTGTCGGAGAGAAGTAAAACGGCATGGAATGGCCAAATAGTACACTGACACCTGGATGATTGACTAGAAAGAAATAATGCTGGAAGTGCAGAGGCGTAGTAACCATTAAGAAGGGTAATACTGGAATAAAGTATTTCAAATGAAGCTGACTGTTGGCCTAACGCTCTGAACGCAATGTTTGTGCTGTATTGTGATCAGTGTAAAAGAGAATATAAATTAGTTATGAAGTAGAAGGTACATCCTTCTTGATTTCAGGGACAGTGGTCTTGATGGTAGTGAGCAGCACCTGGTCATAGCTGTGCTGAATCCAGAGTCGGACAGCATACTCCTTGGTCTTTTTAGCTATCAGTGAGGTGTCTCCTGAGCCCAGAGGAGAATTCGAGCAGAGGAGTCCTTTCCTGCCGCCATCACTAAAGATAAGCAGAGTTGGCCAGCTGAGCTCAACATTATGTCCCCTCATCTTGAACTGACTTTTTAAAATTAACATTAAGAGGGGAATTTACTTGTCTTAAAATCAGGAACTGTGAACATCTACAATAATGGTCCCTAAAGACAAACTATTGAAGTCATGATGACAAATACCAACAGAGCTTGAACAAAACAAAACCAGTATTACCTCATTTTACTACTACACAACTGACACACATAGAACATTTGTAATAATATATGTCACTACAATATTCATATTAAATACATTCTGTACATAACTTGTAATTTAAATTGATTGTGATTCCTGGTTCCCTTGTAGTTGAATCAGGACACATATTCATTCATGCTAGTAATGAATACATATTGTTATTTGAACCGTTACGAGTGACTTCTTTAAGCTATTCTCGTAGAGTGTTATATGTATGTGAGTGTCACAGTGTTGTCAAGAGTAGTGGATTAAATTAAATTGTTTATCTGTCTGTTGTTGTGACTTACACTTCACCATACTCATACCCTAGACACATAACGTAGCATCACACTATTCCAGAATAATTCTGACTGAGATAAAGAGATATGTGGTAGCAAGTAAGGTTATCTATAATACACTACTTTTAATAGATATAGATACCTTCACAGCTGATCTCAGTCAGTACACTAAGTCCCCTATAAATATTTATAACATCCCACTTCACCACAATATCTTTGGTCGACAAGTTTTCCCCTTATCTTTACGGGAAACATTCCATGGTTGAAAGTGATCACCAGCCTTTAACGTTTCTGGCAGTGTCCAAAAAGTTAAACTCCAGATTGTTAAGGTGGAGTCTTCTTCTAGCTCCTTACCCGTTTACGGTAAAGTACATTCCTGGAAAAGAAAATGTGGGAGCAGACTTTTAAAGTTGACACCCAATTGCTGTGGAAGGAAAGAAAGGAGAGGTATAACTTCAGCGTGTGTTTACAATAATAAATTGTACACAACACATTTAAAAAAAAGATGGGGCCTATGTAGCAAAGTGTGCAAAAACACGCTTAGTTAATGGATAGATAGAACGGACAACGGAAGAAAAAAATTGTGAAAGCCCTGAACTGTACAGGGTAACTAAGCATACTAAAGATAGTAGCGGTCGCCCATGCGCATTCGTTTTTGTTACAGTAGAAAGGCAAGGATGGAAAATTTACAATGGCGTAGCTAAGTGTCGAAGGTTAAGGACACAATTTCTTGTGAACTGAGACCATTTAGCAGTGAATTATAAAAATTATGATAGCTTTTCACATAAAGGATATGCAGGAATGGAAATCCGAAAGGAAAGTTGTAAGATATATGTATATATTTAGATATTTAATGTTTTATTTGCCTTTCACAACCCAGGTCTAACCTAGTGTTAGAATAAATAAATTAGTAGTAAATACATGCCATACTTGATTGTAGGTTTGTGTAGAAGAAAAGGAAGATTCCAATAGGGGAAGATAAAGGAAATATAAGACAACGTGCTGGATAAACTTGGTCGAGTGTGTATTGGAACGATTGATGGGACAGTTCCACAGATTACCCAAAATGACAGAGATTTTCAGTGCTGGGAAGAGACAAACCTTACCTGCTCCCTCGGACGCTCGCGCTTACAATATATAAGACGAGAACGCTCAGTTCAAAATCACACACAACTAAACCCCAGCCAGAAGACCAGTAGAGTGCTGTCTATACTAAGTCAGTTACCACTGCATGCAGGGCATCATTCTTCACCAATTTTTTTTTTTTTTTTGCGTTCGCCCGCTAATACTCGAGGCAAAATCCCAGGTTATTATTATTTCTAACCTGACATTGATTTTACGTGAGTATCCCTTTATTTCTTGTACAGAGACAGGTGTCCCTCGCCATTCAGGCAAATACTCGCCGATTTCGGAGGTACCCATTGCAGCTGGGTCGGCTCAGGAGCCGCCAGTCCCTGGTCGACGACACTCCTTCAAATGTCCTCGCCAGGTCTCGAGTTAATCCAGTCCAAATCCCGGTCGACGAAAAATCCTCAAATGCCGTCGCCCGGGTTTGATCCTGTATCACCCGGTCGCCAGAGCGGTGTTGTAACCACTACGCTAGCGCGGCTCCCTCTTCACCAATTACAGTCTTCGTAAGAGCTTGGAATAGATCTTAAAGGGTGTGTAGGTTTACTATAGATAGCTATTTTTATGACTAATATCAATTTTATTTCCGATTTTGGTGAGTTGTGAATGTATCGGACATATTGTTTGTGTGGATATGATACTGAAGATTGGATAACCTGAATTATAACCATCACAGTCCTTGTCAGGGCTAAATATAAACATTCTGGTTTTGTCTGGGCCTATAACCCACCAGCAAGACCTGTACTGACTTGGCATGTAGGTGAGGAAAGCAAAAGTTGCATCCTGTCCATATATTCATATTACTTTTTTATTCATGTATTATTGTATTTGAGACACTGTTTTGCAGTAGACACCAGTCTGTCTCGCTATATCTAAATCATACACAGCCATGTATCATTTATCATACATGCAGACATCTGATGACACCCTCATCTCATCACACCATAGGATGTAATAGGTCTCCATGACATTGCCTAGCCACTCAATACTCCTCGTTCCAGGTTCTATAGTAAATTGTCAAAACCATTAAGTCAAGTGAACCTTCGATCCTGCTACCTAACCATAACAGAAGCCCAGAGGTTGAAGTGTTCGAGAGCTTTTTCCCCCTGATTGCTGGGATTGGATTGAAGTGTGACTTACAGATAAACAGTGTGATGTGTCAACCCATATCTGGACAAGTGCTGATTTGAAAGCTGAGTTTGATAGAGACTATTCCTGTGGCTAATGTGAGACATTCCTCAGTCAAATGATGAGAAAAATTAGGGCATAGACTAAAAGAGACAGACTAATAATATATAAATAACAACAGTGAGAGGTCATTTTTTGGTGTACAGTAAATTTAAATATCCCATTGGGACTATTTTCTTTGTTTAAGTTTAAACTTCTAATTATATTATCAACGTGATGTAAATACATAACCATGATCACCATCGTCCAACACTCACCCTTCATTTCAGAATAAGATAGATGTACATAATAAATTACCAACGGGCTGATCACCCGTTTGCCAGTCACTTTGATTACGGAAACAACATCGAGCGGAATGATTTGTCGTTGCCTTAAAGACGCCATTAGGCGTGATGGGAACAACGGCAGAGAAAATATATTCGCTGTTGCCCTTAAGACGCCACTAGGCGTAATGGCCACTGACTGCTTTGCCGGTCGTTGGCTAAGGACGGAAGAAGAAGAAGACATAATAAATTATGAAATTATACTCAAGAACTTGTTAAACTTTTAACTGTTTAAGTTGAGTTAATTTTCCTGAATTATTATAATATTACATGAGTTACTACAGCTAAGGTAGCAAAGTATATTTCTGAAGCCTTAAACTATTGTCTAGCTCAGAGTATTCGCAGCCGTAGCTCACTTGTGATACCAGTAGTCTTCTCTGACACTGGGACTTAATACATTCTGGAGAGAATTATACGTCTTCTCTAAACACTATTATCATATGAGAAAAACCTTACGCTGCACTTGTGAAAGATGGAAAAGCAACTGGTACAGATCGCATTCCAGCAGAGGCCATCAAAACAGATATTGATACCTCTACCGAGATATTATACAAACTACTGTACTTGGCAAAGTCTGTGAGAGAGAGGAAATACCAGCAGAATGGAAGGAAGATTATCTGGTCAAGTTGCCTAAGAAGGGAAATTTACAAGAGTGCACAAATTATAGAGGAGTAATGTGACTATCAGTGCCAGAATAAGTACTAAACAGAATCATCCTTGAGAGATTAAAAGAGTCCATAGACAATCAACTGAGGGATGAACAAGCAGGTTTTCTACAAAGCAGATCCTGTACAGACCAGATAGCCACATTGAGAATAATAGTTGAACAAAGTCTGGAATGGAATTCATCGATTTACATCGGATTCGTGGACTATGAAAAGGCATTTGACAGGGTAGACAGAGAATCACTTTGGAAACTGATGAGGCATTATTGAGTACCCATGAAGATCGTTAGCTTCATAAGGAAGACCTATGAAGACATGGCTGGAAGAGTTCTTCATGAAGGACAACTTACAGAAACGTTTAGGATAAGAACGGGAGTGAGACAAGGATGCCTCTTGTCTCTATTTCTTTTCTCACTAGCAATAGATTGGGTTATAAAAACATCGACATCACACAACATAAATGAAATCCAGTGGATTCTGAATAAACAGCTTGATGATCTGGATTTTGCAGATGACTTATCTCTTCTGTCCCACAACTATAATCAGATGCAAGAGAAAATGAAAATTCTCGATGAGAGGTCACAACAAGTGGGCCAGAAAATACACATGGAAAAGACAAAGATTACGAGAATAATGCAAAAAAAAGATAACAAGTTGAACTTGAAGAAACGCCACTAAAGGATGTAGAATCGTACACATATCTTGGTAGTAATATAGACAGAGTTGGAGGGACAGACAATGATATCAAAATAAGAATAAAATAAGCATGAGGCGTTTTCATTGCATTGGGGGACATATGGAGGTCTAGAGAAATCAAGTCCAGCACGAAAATAGGAATCTTCAACTCAAATGTCAAGTCAGTCCTATTGTATGGCTCTGAGACATAGAGAACAACAAAAACAACAACTAAAAAGCTACACACTTTTATAAACGGGTGCTTGCGTAGAATAGAAGGACTGAAATGGTATGACAAAGTCACAAATGTGGAATTGATGACAAGAACCAGACAAGTGCCAGTGGAAGAAGAGTTGAGACGAAGACTCTGACGATGGATAGGACACACATTGAGGAAACCTGTTGATAGCATTACAAGGCAGTCCTTGTTCTGGAATCCACAGGGAATGAGAGGCAGAGGTAGACCAAAAACACATGGAGAAGAGAACTGGATACACATGTGAAAATAATGAGGAAAACATGGAAAGAAGAGCGGATGGCACGGGACAGAAAGACTTGGCATGTGTTTGTCGAAGGCCTATGCTCTTCGGGGAGCTATAGGGTATTGATGACGAAGAGGAATATCACTATATACTGAAATCAAAACAAATGGAGTCCAATAACAAAAACTGAAATATCAAGTCTATCTTACTGAATGTCTCTAAAGCATGGACAGCACCATATATGACAAACATAAATATGAAGACTTTTCTAAAAGGCTGCTTGAGTGGAACAGAAGGATTGAAATTGTATGATAAGATTACTATGTGGTACTGATGAAAGGAACAGACAGACACCAGTTGAACATGAGAAGGTGTTGGAGAGGATACAGAATAACACTATATGTCGATAGCAATACGAGGTAGTTCTTAATCTGAAATACCAAGTGTCAATTATGTAGAAGTAGATCAAAATACATAAAGAGAATAGGTCTGGCCACAGACATGCAAGAATATATCTGACATAAATTGAACTGATGGCACGTGACAGTATCACGTGACATTTTTTATTGAGGTCCTCTACTCCACTGGAAGCTGCAAAGTTTTAATGATGATGACGTCATGCTGGTTGGTTTTCTGGGAATACGAGAGTAACAGGGGAGAGAAATGTTGATCCTAATAATGACACTCACAATAGAGTATTTATAAATGACCTCCCAGATGTCATCACCTGCCAAAAAGCACTATTTGCTGAAGACCTATTCATCTGGACAAAAGGAAAATACCTCCAAACTATCACCAAAAATATGAACAAAATCCTGACAACCATCTCTGCATACTGCCAGTTCTGGAAACTTGAAATCAATGTAGAGAAAACTGTGTATGACCTGATCAGTCTAAGCAAGAAAGTTAATCAAGGTCTGGATGAATGGAGAGAAACTAGCATACGAAGAATGCCCGAGATATCTAGGAGTCAAGCTCGACCGTAGACTTACCATGAGACCCCACATAGACAAGCTGATCGAGAAAGCATTCACAAGACTCAGGCTCATCAAGCACCTTTCCTCTTGTGGGTGGGGAGCAGACCAGCACTCATTACGCCAACTCTATACTGGATATGTGCGCCCAGTAGTAATTGACTACTCGCTCCCCCTCCAAACTATTGCAAGTAAAAGCCTCCTACAAAAGCTGGACAAAGTAAAAAATCACGCTCTACGGTTTATAAGTCGTACCATGAAGACAACGCCGACAGATGCATGCGAAATCAACACCAATATTGAACCCTTAAACCTAAGAAGAGAACGTTCAGCTGTGGAAACATACGAAAGATATCTGAGAATCGACACAAATGAGGAGAATAGGAAAATGATAGAGCAGTGGCACCAAAAACACAGAATTCAAAAGACATCTTTTCTTAAAAATGCAAAAAAAGCTAGCATCAAACACCACCTACCAGCAGTTAGAAAGCCAATGGTAACTATCAATAATGAACCACCTTTTTGGCAGGCAACTACTTCCATAGTAAGAACTGAACTCTCTGACCCTCAGCAGACAAGAACACTCTAAGACCACTACTGAAAACCGTCGCTTTAGAAAATATAGATTCATATCCACAAGATATCATCCATGTCTAAACAGATGGATCTGCATTTAAAGCTACCATCAATGCTGGATATGGCGCAGTGATAAATTACCCCAACCTGCACCCAGAAGACCATCCTCGCACCTTTGGCCCTTGCGGAGAAATTTGTTCCAGCTATGATGCAGAAATAACAGCACTAGAAAAAGCATTGTGCCTGATAATCTCATACTTTGAAAGTGGCATCACTCCACCTGAGGATATTGTTATATTCTCAGACTCAAAATCAGCACTCCAAGCCCTAGAAAGCAAAATGTCTCCTAATATTAATAACATCTGCAGATTAAGTGACCAACTGTTCACTTCCTATTGCGTCGAAGTTACACTCCAGTGGATTCCTGGGCATGTCGTAGTCCCAGGAAACGAAAAAGCCGATAAACTATCCAAAAGAGGAGAAACACTGCCCCAGTTCCCATCAAGTACCACACTGCAAACCTGCCAACAGATCCTGAGAAACAATTATAGGCAAGAATGGCTAAACCAGTGGGCTACTTCCCAGACAGGGCGTCCATTCTTCAAACATCAAGCTAAACCAAACCCTCAAGATCCAGTTAAACAACTGAAAAGAAAAGATCAGAGTCTAATTTTCCAGCTGAGAACAGGCCATGCCCCCGTCAATAAACATTTAAATAGAATAGACCCACTACGTGAACCAATCTGTATGCACTGCCACCACCATGAGGAATCAGTTGAACACCTACTGTTACAGTGCCCAAGACAAACTGACCTGCGACACAAGCAACTCCCATCGCACCCAACCATCCACAATACACTCTACACATCATCACAACAACTGAGGAAGAATTGCACCTTTGACAGAGAGGCAATAGGCTGTCAAGAACTACCTGCTCACAGCTAAAGGGATTATATCATCATCATCATAATAATGTCTGTTACTTGTAACAAAACGTCACTTTCGTCCATCAGTATGAAACTGGCCTAACCGCCAGGGATGGATAAGATTACCAAAAGTCATTCTTACTACAACGCTGACTTCTGTCTATCACATATTTATTTTTATTCACTACTTCGTTTAGAAGCTTTACGTCAAAAACATACCTGTTGTTCAGAACTCACAGTCCTCAAAACTCAATGCTGAATCACTGATATCTCACTACTTACGAAAAATCTATCACTACACAAGAGTGGCATGAGAGCTCTACGGGTAGTAAGAGTATTATGTGTACCACTGACGAGCCACCAACTAAGGCTGGCTTTACTAAAACCCGAGAACTAACTCTCTTCAGACAATGCACACTCTGTCACATATCAATACTTACTAATTAAATCTTAACTTCTAATTTTCAAAGACAACTTTCCTCGAACAATCCAGAACTAAATAAATTTATTCCCGCTCATAAACAACTCAGCTATGTTTCCCACGTGAAACACGGCTACTCACTTAATTCTATATTGGCCACATAATCTACCTAAACGGGATGTAACCTTTATCTCTGATCTTTGCCCGCCCGTGTTTCTTTCAGTTATTTCCCTTTGACCAGACTCTAATTATCTTCTCTATAGTCACCCGCTACACGATCACTGTGATGTGCCACTAAAACATCCCAACATGCCAAGGTGGCAGTAACACTAGAGTTAAACGCCACATCTATGATACCATCTGTGTACCTTGGTTTTACTCGCAGTTTTATCGGAATTCCATCATTTAAGATAGCCATACCCTGGCTATTTCCAGTTACTTGTCCCAACTCCTTACATCTAGCATTAACATCATCAGCAATTAAACATATTTTGATAGGTCCCTCCAACAATCCTATCTAGGAAAGGTCAGTTACTATCTTCTGGAAGATGATCTACGTTGACATATAAATTGAAGACTTGCCATTTCTGGCTATCAATATTCAATGTGGTTCCTTGCAATTCCAGGTCTTAATTGTCAATGGCACTCGTATCCAACCAGTTACGAGGGAGCTCGTTCTTTACATGTATTGCTTGCCCTCGTCTACCTGGCCCACTTGGATTTCCGAGACATGTGTAGCCTGGCTAATTAATGCTGACCTTTGTTTCTTGGTGCATTATGATATCAAATTTGTATACCACTTTTTATATTATAGCCACACGTTGATTGGCGCTCCGGCAGTTCCAATAACCTACACGTATAAATACGCCTGTCAGTTTTATTCCTAGGTCTCCTTTTGACAGCTCTTCTCTTTCTCTCCCTTCTCTTTTCTCCCCTACCTATTCTTCTGTATCCAATTTTGCATGCTTTTCTTTAACTTTCAACGTTTGTCACTCTCTTGCCACCTTCAAATCTTGCAGTCGATTGTTCAACCGCTTCCTGATGAGTAATAGCTCTGAAACGTGGCATAGTTGTGTATTCTTCATGACAATACAATACACAGTCTAAATAAAAATAAAATGAATCAAATTAAAATTGATATTAATGTTGTTTATGGTATTGTATCAGCAGTGAAATGGGCGATAACTGCAAATAATCTAGGTATTTTCTTTCCAACAAGATTGTCTCTCTTGAGAGAAATATTGAAACTTCCTCCCCCACCCCACCCAAACACACACACGCTATCGCACGCGTGTGCACAGACATACACACAACTGACAACTACATTTTTAAAAAATTTTAAAAATTAAAATATCAGCTTTCCTTGTAATATACTGAATAATGAAATCGGCCTCCTATGCTCTGGACTCGTTTATCGCAAACTGATAATGTCATTAGCGGATCGAATACATTTAACTTTAACTTTAAAAAAAAACACTAAAAAGAAGAAAATAAAACATATTTAACAAAAGATTTTAAACACATTCATTTAATGCACTAAAAAGCCAAAAATAATTTTTCAAGGAGTTTATAGCCTGCAGTAAAAAAAAATGTAACATCAAATTGACACTTTCCCAGTAGCTCCAGCGTATTTAGAAAAATTAAATTGCCTTAATACGCTTCGTGTCATACAAACATAGATGCAAAGAAGGCTATTGTAGTGAAATTGACAGAGATACAACGGTAAAATACCTCCAAAGATAACATGTAAGGATAAAAACATAATGCGTAGGCTGCTGATAGTACATGATCGCCCAGACCGCGGGTCATCACCCTCCATAAAAACTGACTTGCTAGACAGGAGGGGAACGGCGGATAAAAAGGAAAAAATATGACTGGAAAGATTGCGTGAGACTAGAAAGGCTAAGGAGACGCAATTGGGGGGGAAACGGAGAAAAGTCACGTTTCCCAAGTTGACACAAAGTAAGGAACTCGACAGAAGGGACCTTGGATATGTTACGCCACAGTCATTTATTGGTCGCTTTTGCGATACCAAGCCTTTGATTTGAATTCAGCGGCAGAACGCAGATGTTTGGAATATTACAAAAATTAAAAAGTAACTTTTTCGTAATATTAATGTTAGAAATATAAAAATTAGCTGGCCGGATGGCCCATTCTGAGCAGTGAACTAATATGTTCTTAATTTTACAGACGGATAGATAATATTGAAGATAATGACAAAAGACAATGTTGTTCACATCAGCGACAGACTGTATGGAATAAAAAGTGTCGCTATTTGCACAAAAAAACACGACCATGAGACGCAGGTGTTCAAATCTACTTAGTAGGGAAGCGAAGGGACATTGGTGGGAGCTGTGTCTAAATATAACTTTTAACGACAAAATTTTGGAGGGGAGAGAAAGGTTGGTTCAAAAATCAAGTACGTTTTTTAAAAAAAAAACAAGTAGAGACGGACAGACTAACAGATAAACATCCATACTTGACTGAAGCATGACTGAAATGACTTTAGGGTAGGAAATTTGAATTTGAAATAAACCTAGGCAGTGATTGGCCACAGACAATCATTTTATCGGCGCTCAGACAATAGTTGTTCGATGATAGACACAGTATTTTAAAGTGTGGTGATTTCCAAATGAAAGAAAGTGAAAGAAGTTCAGGGACGCCATACTATAGCCAGCAGCTCAGCTGAGTTTTGCTAGCATTTCTGTGTTCTTTATTCATAATCTGGTAAGATTGAAATTATTTCTTTGTATATTTTGAATATTGTTTAATGTTCGAGTGATTTGATACTGCCATATCGAAATCTAGCCTTACAAACAAGTAGGGATTTGCTCTAGACCCCCCGCCCAAGTCAGGGTCTAGGGGCCAACAATAGACATAAACTCCAGCAAGGGTTGGGAAAGACAGATCAAGTGTTGAGAATAATGAAACATATTACCTATCCACTTTTAGGGAAGGAAACTAATAAATATTTTTCAGAATCTATAGTCTGGGAGGACCTATCTGATGTAAAACCACCATGGTAAATGTGCTGTTTGGTCAGAGAGATCTGACCTGTCTGTATGATGTGGTTGTTGTGTCCGTGTTGTGTCCAGACGTGGGTAGAGAATAGAATTTTGACACATAGCCAATACTTTGATTGCAGAGCTGTGAGTTTCAGTTGTCAACAAGGCGGTGTCCATTCAGTTGGTGATTTTACTCGAGTGTATCTGTGCAGTACGTTGTGACAGAGACCACTATTATTGCCCGCCAGCACGGAGAGGTGGGACCACCAGATTTCAGCACCAGAGCTACACATGCAAGTTGAGTGAGCCTCTGGTCTGCTGGAAGTTCACCAACGTCTTTTAGTTACTAATACCCCATAAAATTCCTGCAATTTACTGGACACTGTGTAGTCAATATAGACAGGTGTGATGAGTCCACCCCAACAGCACAAGCATTAACTATCCTCCCAAGTAGATGACTACTAGAACATTTTAATAAAACTAACTAGTCTAGTACTTATATATGTACACTCTTGCATTTATTATGTAACATTCCATGCATTTTTTTTTTCATAATTTTTTTAATCTTTTTTTTTAAAAAAAGTTCTGGTCAACATAAAACTTGATCCAGAACAAATAAATGTAATATAATTCTATCAAAAAGTTTACACTCTTGAGTTAGTTCAGTGTATTATAATATTTGTTAAATATTATTAGTCTGCTTAAATATCTGTGGGTGTATCTATAACTATCACACCACATTACATATCATTACCCTAGACATTTTACATAGCTACATTCATTAAGAAAAAAAATTGAGTGTGAGGTCGTAGTGGTAGCAAGAAAGGCCTTCTGACAATTCACAACTACATTTTATCTCAGGAGCCTTCACAGCTGGCCTCATACATTACATTTAGTAATATCACAATCATACAATACCATCAAACACACTACATACATTGGGGTCTTGTCCAGGGATAATTAGCCCAACAGTAATATTAGGATCTCCTGGTTGGAGAAATAAAATTAGGGGAAAAAAATTGTGAAATTCCCTTTAAAATTAAAAGTGTCCCTGCAGATAAAAGTTGGTGAATCTTCACAGCCAGTGATAATTAATTAGTTAACTGGTTAGTTAGAATTAGTTAGACTATAGTCATAAGAAGTACTTAGTGTATGTACTGGTTAGAGATTTAGCTTGTATATTATTATATTGTCTGAAAAGTATGGCGGAGCTAGCAAAATTCCGATCAGCTGCTGTGCTGACCGCAAAGGAGATGGGAATGGATGGTCAGATTTTAATTCAATATGTAACGGCTGAATGTGATAAATATATTGAAAGGGAAGATAGAAAGGTAGCTGAAGAGAAGAGGTTACAAATTGAGGCTGATAGAGAAATTAAGAGGCTGCAGATTGAGGCAGAAGAAAAACGACAGCAAAGGGAGGCAGAAGAAAAACGACAGGAAAGGGAGGCAGAAGATAGAAGGTTGCAAAGGGAGCACGAATTACGACTAAGGGAGCTGGAATTACAAGGCCCGGCTCCTGAAAATGGTGCCAGCCCTTTTGCCTCAGATGCTACGCCCAGTCTGGGAGCCTCAAACTCAGCTATGGGGTTTCATTTAGACCATTTTGTTGAAAAAGACGATGACATAGAGGGGTACCTAGGACGTTTTGAGTTATTAGCTACTACATATGGGTTAGAGAGAGAGAGGTGGAGTTTAAAGCTATCACAGGGATTGAGAGGTACTTCTTATGAAGTATTTGCCAAAATGAACAGGGAAGACCAAGACAATTATGACATGTTAAAGCAGGCTTTGTTATTAAGGTACGAGAAGAATGGTGAATTTTATCGTAAGAAATTTAGAAATGCCAAACTGTTGTCTGGGGAGACATACCACCATTTCTCTGCTAGACTAGAAACCTATTTGGAGAAATGGACGGCTCTGGGGAAGACCCAAGATCTTAAAGAAATGATCATGATTGAGCAATTGAGAGAGTCCATGGCTCCAGACATGAGAAAATTTCTCATGGAACAAGGTGCAGAGAAGTTGGGGGAAATTTTAAATGTTGCTGAGAGGTATCAGGCAGCTCAGGCAGAGGTAAGTGGTGCTAAAAAGAAGCACATAGACAATTTTAAAGCTCCACAGCAATTTAATAAATTTGATAATAGAGAGCAGGGAAATAAAGGTAGGACAAACTTTGAGCGGCCAAGAAATGACTATCGCGACAGAAACTCACAGTTCAATGACCAAAAGTTCAATGAAAGAAAACCGTTGAACCAAGGAAAAAGATGGTGTAAATGGTGCAAGAAGGATAACCATAACACCGAATTTTGTAGAAGGAAACCTTCAAACATTGCTGCAATGAAGTCGGGGACGCGAAGATTAAAGGTTAATCCTAATGGACAACAGGAACCTTATCACCCCCCAGTTTTGTGAGGATGTTATTTGTAATGGGGTCACCATAAGGTGCCTTTATGATACAGGTTTGGATTATGATTCAGTTGTGAAGTCTAGCCTAGTGGACCCAAGTCAGTATACCACAGAAACAGTGGAAATACAAGGGGCGACTAAGGACATACCACTCATGACACTTCCCATCGCAAGGATAACGGTGAAAACTCGCTATGTGGAGGGAGAAATCAGAGCAGCAGTGATAGATGAACCAATCTACCCTCTGATATTGGGGTGTAGATACGTCTTCTTGGGGAATCCCGAGAAACCTGTGATCATGGCGACAGTGCAGACCAGGTCACAGAAGAAGGAGGAAGAAGGTGAACCTATAAATGCTCATCCAGAGGAGATGAGGAAGGCGCAGGCTGAGGATAGGACACTCAAGCCCTGTTTTAAAAAATTGCCCAAATGCCACACACCTCCGAGCAAGGGGGAATATTTCATGAAGAACAGATTATTATATAGGAAGACAGGAACTAGATCCACTGGTCACGGATAGTTAGTTCTTCCCAAGATATATAGGGCAAACTTAATAAGGAGCTTACATGTTGGAAAAGATGGTGACCATGAGAAAGTCGGTACCATCTGCCAAAAGATTGCTCGAAAATACTATTGGCCCGACGTAAATGTCGATGTTGAAAACGTTGTAGAAGCATGTGGCGTATTTCATGAGGGAACACCCACAAAGGGAAAATATGTGCAGGACCTAGAAACGCCACGGGGCAACTTTAGGCCTGAAAGGAAAACTAATTATACTCGGGTAGACAAAGTGGAATGGGAGCCCCCTTTTCACACCCAGTCTTCACTTGAATGGATTAACATGGCCACTATGCGAAGAGTACAAAGAAGAAATTTTACCCAGGATAGGATGACAATCCCTCGGTCAGACTTATATAAACTGGAAGAACAGACAAGAGAGCGAAGATCTCTCATAAGCAATCTAAAGTGGGGAGACAAACCCCAGAAAAAAATTGGTAGTGGTCGATTTGTGAGTGATGATTCTAGGAAGAAAAGTCCTCATTATAGAGCTTCTAATGGACGGGACCCGATGGGTTCCATGAAAAATAAGTATGATAAATTAAAGATCCAGATGTAACTCTATTAAGGACCTGGACAGATGAGAAGGCGGAAGAGACTGTTACCTCATCGTATCAATACGTGAACGAACTGACCACTCGTTTGAAAGCTGGATGGAAACTGGCAAATGATAATTTGAAGCAAGCCAGGAAGAAACATGCAGCATATTTTAATAGGAAGGCAAAGGACAGGGAACTGGCAGTCGGAGAGAAGGTGCTGCTTCTACTACCCGGAAGCCAGAATAAATTACAAATTGGTTGGCAAGGTCCATATACGGTTCTAGAGAAGGTGTCTAGAACCAACTATAAAATTGACAAAAAGGGGAAGGAGAAAGTTTATCATGTAAACCTGTTAAAGAAGTATCTGGACAGACCACTCCAGGAAAGCACCCCCTTATTGACCTTGGCTATTGCAACCCAGATGCAAAAAGAACCACTCACCTCACATGAATACCCATTACATCCTTGTGAAACCGCAGCACAGGTAAAAGTCAGTAAGCACCTGACTAAAAACCAGAGGGAGAGAGTTCAACAGGTTCTGGAGGAACATACAGATGTATTAACAGATAAACCAGGCCATACAAATTTGCTACAGTATGACATGAAACTGGTAGACTCAAACCCAATCTGTATGAGAGCCTATTCTATTCCGTTCGCGAAGAAGAAGGCATTGAAGGAAGAAATAGAGTATTTGTTGAAGGAGGGGATTATTTCGCACAGTGAATCATCTTTTAGTTCTAGTGTCGTTTTGTTGAGAAAACCGTCTGGGGAACACAGACTGTGCATAGATTACAGGAAACTGAATGCTGTCACAGAAGGACAAGTGGATCCATTACCAGACACAAAACAGTTATTTGCCAGACTGAACAAGGCAAAATACTTTTCAAAGGTGGATCTTAGTAAAGGTTACTACCAGATCCCAGTGAAGATTGAAGTGAGACCTTATTTGGCTTTTAGCACTTCGGATGGACATTATGAATTCAATATGCTACCATTCGGACTGAAAAATGCTCCGAGTGTGTTTTCAAGGATGATGCGCAAATTGTTGGATCCCCTGAATAACCCATGTATCACGAATTTCATGGATGATATTCTCGTCGCCACAGAGACATTTGAAGAACACATTGAAGCTCTGGAGATGTTGTTTGATAGACTTCGGGAGGCGAACTTAACTGCTAGGCCAACAAAATGTTGTATTGGATGCAAAGAGTTGGAATTCTTGGGACACACTGTATATCAGGGTAATATGACCCCTGATCCTAAGAACTTGGAAAAAACTGCAGAGAGCACCTAGGCCGCAAACAAAAAAGGACGTGCGATCATTTGTGTCGTTATGCGGATTTTATCAGAAATACATCAAGAATTTTAACGCTATTTGTGCTCCTCTGACTGATCTGACTCGCAAGGGACTTCCAGATAAAATTATTTGGACTGCACAATGTGAACTAGCGTTCCAAGAGTTAAAGGAAAAACTCACTAGCAAGCCTATTCTCAAACTGCCTGATTTGACACAGGACTTTGTCTTAAGAGCCGATGCAAGTAATGTAGGACTAGGAGGGGCTTTGTTGCAAAGATCATCTTCACCTGATGGGGAACTGAAACCAGTCGCTTATGCAAGCCGTAAATTGAATGTCGGTGCAGATTTCCTCAGTCGGCACCCCTGTGATCAAAATTAGAGTAGTGGCAGACGTGAGGAGTAATTTTACCTATGTGTATCGCTGGTTTTGGAACTTGCCATAGGCATGTTTTCAAGTGGGGAGATGTGTAGTGAAATTGACAGAGATACAACGGTAAAATACCTCCAAAGATAACATGTAAGGATAAAAAAACATAATGCGTAGGCTGCTGATAGTACATGATCGCCCAGACCGCGGGTCATCACCCTCCATAAAAATTGACTTGCTAGACAGGAGGGGAACGGCGGATAAAAAGGAAAAAATATGACTGGAAAGATTGCGTGAGACTAGAAAGGCTAAGGAGACGCAATTGGGGGGGAAACGGAGAAAAGTCACGTTTCCCAAGTTGACACAAAGTAAGGAACTCGACAGAAGGGACCTTGGATATGTTACGCCACAGTCATTTATTGGTCGCTTTTGCGATACCAAGCCTTTGATTTGAATTCAGCGGCAGAACGCAGATGTTTGGAATATTACAAAAATTAAAAAGTAACTTTTTCGTAATATTAATGTTAGGAATATAAAAATTAGCTGGCCGGATGGCCCATTCTGAGCAGTGAACTAATATGGTCTTAATTTTACAGACGGATAGATAATATTGAAGATAATGACAAAAGACAGTGTTGTTCACATCAGCGACAGACTGTATGGAATAAAAAGTGTCGCTATTTGCACACAAAAACACGACCATGAGACGCAGGTGTTCAAATCTACTTAGTAGGGAAGCGAAGGGACATTGGTGGGAGCTGTGTCTAAATATAACTTTTAACGACAAAATTTTGGAGTGGAGAGAAAGGTTGGTTCAAAAATCAAGTACGTTTTTAAAAAAAAAAACAAGTAGAGACGGACAGACTAACAGATAAACATCCATACTTGACTGAAGCAAGACTGAAATGACTTTAGGGTAGGAAATTTGAATTTGAAATAAACCTAGGCAGTGATTGGCCACACAATCATTTTATCGGCGCTCAGACAATAGTTGTTCGATGATAGACACAGTATTTTAAAGTGTGGTGATTTCCAAATGAAAGAAAGTGAAAGAAGTTCAGGGACGCCATACTATAGCCAGCAGCTCAGCTGAGTTTTGCTAGCATTTCTGTGTTCTTTATTCATAATCTGGTAAGATTGAAATTATTTCTTTGTATATTTTGAATATTGTTTAATGTTCGAGTGATTTGATACTGCCATATCGAAATCTAGCCTTACAAACAAGTAGGGATTTGCTCTAGACCCCCCGCCCAAGTCAGGGTCTAGGGGCAAACAATGGACATAAACTCCAGCAAGGGTTGGGAAAGACAGATCAAGTGTTGAGAATAATGAAACATATTACCTATCCACTTTTAGGGAAGGAAACTAATAAATATTTTTCAGAATCTATAGTCTGGGAGGACCTATCTGATGTAAAACCACCATGGTAAATGTGCTGTTTGGTCAGAGAGATCTGACCTGTCTGTATGATGTGGTTGTTGTGTCCGTGTTGTGTCCAGACGTGGGTAGAGAATAGAATTTTGACACATAGCCAATACTTTGATTGCAGAGCTGTGAGTTTCAGTTGTCAACAAGGCGGTGTCCATTCAGTTGGTGATTTTACTCGAGTGTATCTGTGCAGTACGTTGTGACAGAGACCACTATTATTGCCCGCCAGCACGGAGAGGTGGGACCACCAGATTTCAGCACCAGAGCTACACATGCAAGTTGAGTGAGCCTCTGGTCTGCTGGAAGTTCACCAACGTCTTTTAGTTACTAATACCCCATAAAATTCCTGCAATTTACTGGACACTGTGTAGTCAATATAGACAGGTGTGATGAGTCCACCCCAACAGCACAAGCATTAACTATGCTCCCAAGTAGATGACTACTAGAACATTTTAATAAAACTAACTAGTCTAGTACTTATATATGTACACTCTTGCATTTATTATGTAACATTCCATGCATTTTTTTTTTCATAATTTTTTAAATCTTTTTTTTTTAAAAAAGTTCTGGTCAACATAAAACTTGATCCAGAACAAATAAATGTAATATAATTCTATCAAAAAGTTTACACTCTTGAGTTAGTTCAGTGTATTATAATATTTGTTAAATATTATTAGTCTGCTTAAATATCTGTGGGTGTATCTATAACTATCACACCACATTACATATCATTACCCTAGACATTTTACATAGCTACATTCATTAAGAAAAAAAATTGAGTGTGAGGTCGTAGTGGTAGCAAGAAAGGCCTTCTGACAATTCACAACTACATTTTATCTCAGGAGCCTTCACAGCTGGCCTCATACATTACATTTAGTAATATCACCATCATACAATACCATCAAACCCACTACAGCTATATAGTTTGATTCTAAGCATTAGA
This sequence comes from Oreohelix idahoensis, assembly GCA_024509875.1. Classification (NCBI taxonomy): domain Eukaryota; kingdom Metazoa; phylum Mollusca; class Gastropoda; order Stylommatophora; family Oreohelicidae; genus Oreohelix; species Oreohelix idahoensis. Next base: position 1,118,053 of record JAMPIV010004567.1, read on the forward strand.
ATGTTATCGATTGCGAAAGAAGTTGCGATAAGTGTTCTAGTAGGCACTTCACATGTTCCTTATTTCCTGTCTGCACCTGCCATGGGGCGCTGAAATGACGTAACAGTGCCACAGAATAAAATATGTTTTTATTCTCAAATTACGACTTTTTTTGTTACATCATTTTTTAAAAGTTTTACTCGATTTCGCCGCCTTAGGCGACTGCCTTGTACGAGTAATGGTAATGTCTGTATTTGCTAGCCTACCTCGGGATATCATCAGCCATTCTAGATGTCCTTTCCTTTCCTTTTCTGTGAAACCTCAACTCTAATGGGGTGCTTTTGCATCCACTTGGTTCACGTATATACTTTCCATGCTTCAGTTCGATGCACTAACACTTGGTTCACGTATATACTTTCCATGCTTCAGTTCAATGCACTAACACTTGGTTCATGTATATGCTTTCCATGCTTCAGTTCGATGCACTAACACTTTGTTCACGTATATACTTTCCATGCTTCAGTTCGATGCACTAACACTTTGTTCACGTATATACTTTCCATGCTTCAGTTCAATGCACTAACACTTTGTTCACGTATATACTTTCCATGCTTCAGTTCGATGCACTAACACTTTGTTCACGTATATACTTTCCATGCTTCAGTTCAATGCACTAACACTTGGTTCATGTATATGCTTTCCATGCTTCAGTTCGATGCACTAACACTTTGTTCACGTATATACTTTCCATGCTTCAGTTCAATGCACTAACACTTTGTTCACGTATATACTTTCCATGCTTCAGTTCGATGCACTAACACTTTGTTCACGTATATACTTTCCATGCTTCAGTTCAATGCACTAACACTTTGTTCACGTATATACTTTCCATGCTTCAGTTCGATGCACTAACACTTTGTTCACGTATATGCTTTCCATGCTTCAGTTCGATGCACTAACACTTTGTTCACGTATATACTTTCCATGCTTCAGTTCGATGCACTAACACTTGGTTCATGTATATGCTTTCCATGCTTCAGTTCGATGCACTAACACTTTGTTCACGTATATACTTTCCATGCTTCAGTTCAATGCACTAACACTTTGTTCACGTATATACTTTCCATGCTTCAGTTCGATGCACTAACACTTTGTTCACGTATATACTTTCCATGCTTCAGTTCAATGCACTAACACTTTGTTCACGTATATACTTTCCATGCTTCAGTTCGATGCACTAACACTTTGTTCACGTATATGCTTTCCATGCTTCAGTTCGATGCGCTAACACTTTACATCATAAAGTATATTATGTCAGACACCTGTCACAGTACCGCTCCACTGCAAAAACCAAACCATAAAAGATTTCTTCTTCTTCGTTCACTTTCAGGCGTCAATTTGAATATGTTCAAAGAAAGTAATTGTCAGCTTTTTTTTCAGGAACGGCCAAATGCACTTTCTCTGTTTTTCATATGTTGAGCATCTTTGAAGCAGATGTTCAGCTGTCATTTTATCGGTGCCACAGTTACACGCATCAGTAGTTTCTATCTTTAGCTTGTTGAACAGATGGTATCCCAATCTGTAGTGGCCTTCGCGAAGTCTGAAAAATACCACTTGTTTAACTCTTAGACTCCGCAATTATTTTCCACCCTGTGCCGTAATTTAATTTGTGATAGTCTAAAAACAACGCCCAGAGAGTTGGTCTGGCACGGGTGTTAAATCTGACCAACGCTCTGAGCGTTGTTCCGGAGTCAAAGAGTTAATTCTGCTGAGCTGGTAATAGGCTTATGCGTCATCTTTTTTAAATATATGCAAAGGATATATCTGTCAGGAAATGCCACCGATATGCCCATCCCTAGGATACATAATATTATCAAATTTGCAGCATTCTTGAGTTGATAACCCTCAATTACATTTGTCATGATGTTCCTTTCGATGTTTTCAGGTTGCTAGCTACTTAAAATATCTGACTTTAGCTGGTATCTAAAACGAGCAGACAAAAACGGATTAATGGATGCACTTTGAAAAAACGAGATCTCATAATTAGACGTGTTGCTCAAGGCAATCGCCGTTACTTTTTATCCAAGTTGGATCTTATGTGAAACTGGTTTAAACATTCTTATCACATTTTAAATAAGAGAATTTATTAAAGCCGACAGTGAGCATTTGAGTTTTATTGTTGTTTTAACTTTTCTATTGACAAAGCTCTAAATATTATAAACATTATGTAACATACGAAGAACACTACACACACACACACACATACGCACATACAAACACAAACGACACACACACGCACACACACACACCCACACAGACAACACAAAACTCTACACAAAAACACAGATAACAATAAACATTACATACAACAGAATATATACTTGGATAGATAAACGTTTATCATGGTTACTTCAGTCTGGATTACTTGAGAGTCCGTTGCTGTAGTCTGTGTCAACTAAGACGAGGTGACAGCTTTCAAACTGAAAGCCAGACTTAAATATCCTCTATTCAATACATGAATAATTGGGCAGTTAAGTGTCAATGTATTCGAAACAAACCTGAATATGTGTAATAATGACGTCAGCTGCACAGAAACAAGTATACATTCGAATATAAGATTTTTTTAAGACGAATCACCTTTTTTCGATTTTTTTTCAAACCCACCCAAGATTTTTTTAAAGCGATATGTTTACCAAGGGAGATAACTGTAGGTAAAGTAAGCAGAACACGTTAATCACTAACGGACAAAAAAAAATAGATATTAAAATAGTGTATAAACTTTAATATCAAAACCATGTCAATACCGTTTATAAAATGATAATGGTAAAATACGTTTTGTTTTATTCTTTTGGGCTATGTTTTGTAATCACTTAAATAGTGTATATAAATGTGAATGTTATTTCGTGTATAAAATATTTTAAATTGGACTGGACTTTTGTACGAGCTAGAGGAAATAAAAAAAAATATTTACCTGGTAGATAACTGGACAACCGTGTAAGATAAACTGGTATTTAGTCACGAGCACATAGTGTATGACCGTCCCATAGCAAATCACAAATCTGTTAAGAATCTAGGAATGTAATTTCATGATAAAACAGCTTTGATCACCTGCAATTTTCTTCTCTCAACTCTTAAAACATTTTCTTCCCATCATCCTACTGTCAGTAACAATGAAGTCGAATCTTACTTTTTATGTTTTTTTCATTTTTGACGAAACAAATTATGTGTCGAGAAAAGCTTTATTCAACACTCCAACCGTATCTAGAATTACGCATATACCGTGGCAGTGATATAAACACATGTAGAGGAACATATAGCGATATGAAGCTAAGAATACAAATACCAACATGAGATATGACCTCATTACGTAATAAATTCAAATTTAAACAACAAAATCTTTTACGGCCAACTCAAAAATCAATCTTCACCTCATACGTCAAGTCTGTTCTATCGTGTGCTCCTGAAATATGATGAAAAACAAAAACCGAAAACCAAGAAATGATAAACTTGTCATAAATGAGTGATTAGGTTGAACAGGATGATTATACTAGTATGATAAGAGTCGAGTGTAGAACAGATAACAAGGACTAGACAGGTACCAGTAACATAGAAGACGGGAAGACGTCACAGGCAACGGTTGATACACAGATTAAGGACATTTGTTGACAGCATCACTAGGTAGTCCTTATTCTTGAATCCTTAGGTAAAACAGGTAAGAGGTAACTAAAAAAAAACAACGCATGAACAAGAGGAAACAAAAATAACACGGGAATAGTAGACACAGAAAGATCTTACGTAATGTCACCAAGCTGGACAACTTGTCATTAATCTATCGATGACATATGCTCCTTCGGGAGATAAATGGAATGAATGAAACAAAATGAACTGATCCAGAAGCGGTATGTCAGACTCTCATCTTTTGTTCTTTTGTTGATTCTGTTAATTATAGAAGACAAGGTCATGACTTTGTGACTGATTTATGAACAGATGATGTAGCTGCGTAGACAATATATTGTGTTATAATAATAACAATAATTTGTAAGCGTAACTCCTGGATAGATAGTAAACTACATGTCTGACACATTAACTAGGTTACTTGACAAATACCATTAGACTTATAAAAGTAGCAAGCAGAAAAAATATTGTGAACCAAAACATATTTTAGTCATTACATTTTGTGAAAAGAAATGTACTAAAACCTGGCTAATGTAGTTCACTAAAGACAAAAGCAAACCTCCTCATTTAAAAAAAAAAAAAACTTTTTTTGGTTTTAGTTCTCAAAAGTGAATTTGTTTACTTCTTCTTCTTCCTCCTCGTTCATCCTGAAAAGGACGTTGGTTGCGATGTGCACTTTTACAGCGAAGCTGCGATATTTGCGCCTTTCGGCCGACACATCCGACTTATGCACTGCATTTTTTGGAACAGGGTTAGCCTTCCCTCTTCGATCCCTACTCTCTCAGCAAGACTGCATGATGCAGCCTGTTTCCAAGACCACCACTTGGAGGTGGAGTAGGGTCTTGGTCAGCTTGGGTTCGCTGACTTTGACGCAAGCAGTCAAGCTATGGGTCGCTGACTGCATTCTCTATTGTTGCGTCTTTGGATCCCAAATTTGTTTACAATAATAATAATAATAATAGCCCCTTCAGTCACAACTGACTATGGGAATGCGCCCCTGAGGTGACAGCCCTCAGCTGCTTATTTTCCTGGTGCTCCTTTCGACGTTTTCTCCTCACCTCTGTTTCTTGTGTGAGCCTCTCTTCGCCCAATCTGAGGTGGCGCCGTAAATAGCATCGCCACTTAGTGCGATCGGCAGCTTTATCCTCCCATGTTGCTGGATCCATGTCCAGTGCCCTAATATCTCTCTTGCACACATCTTTGAACCTCAGCTGTGGTCGCCCAACTGTTCTCTTGCCATCTGCTAATTGTCCGTAGAAGATATCTTTTGGGATGCGACCATCATCCATGCGGCGAACATGGCCAAGCCAGCGAAGTCTGCGCTGTCTAAGAAGCATATACATACTTTGAAGGCCAGCACGTGACAACACCTCGACATTTGTCACTTTATCTTTCCACGAGATGCCGAGGATGCGGCGTAGACACCGCAAATGGAAGGTATTGAGCCTTCTTTCTTGCTTAGCATAGGTCGTCCAGGTCTCGCTGCCATATAGGAGTGTGCTGGTGACGCAGGCATTATATACCGCAGCTTTGGTCTTCATTGTGAGTTTAGAGTTTCCCCAAACACGCGATGTGAGGCGGGCAAAGGTAGCTGCAGCTTTGCCAATGCGGCTGTCGATTTCTGTATCCAGTGAGAGTTTGTCATTGATGGTAGACCCTAGGTATGTGAAGTGGTGCACCACTGCCAATTCATAGTTATCGATAGTGATAACTGGTGCAGCACCCACATCCTGACTCAGCACATTCGTTTTCTTTAGACTTATTGTAAGGCCAAAGTCCTTGCATGCTTTAGTGAAGCGATTCATCAAGCTCTGAAGCTCCTGTTGGCTTTGAGTGACGACTGCAGCATCATCAGCGAACAACAAGTCTCTTATAGTGACCCTTCTGATTTTTGTTTTTGCCTTCAGCCTTGAAAGATTAAACAGACGGCCATCTGACCTAGTGTGAAGGCATATTCCTTCAGTTGCATCTCTGAATGCATGTTTCAAGAGTAAGGCAAAAAAGATTCCGAAGAGGGTCGGAGCCAGAACACAGCCTTGTTTAACGCCACTTCGTATATCAAAGGGCTGTGACGTGCTTCCAGCATATTGGACTGTTCCCTTCATGCCGTCATGGAATGACTTTATCATTTCCAGCATTTTAGAAGGGCAGCCTATTTTCAGGAGGATTTGAAAGAGTCCATCCCTACTAACCAGGTCGAATGCTTTTGTGAGGTCTATAAAGGCGATATATAATGGTCTTTTCTGCTCTCTTGATTTTTCCTGAAGCTGGCGGAGAGAGAAGATCATGTCTGTTGTTGATCTGCCAGCTCGGAATCCACACTGTGACTCTGGATATATGCGCTCAGCTAACTTGTGTAGTCGCATTAAAATGACTTTGGCAAAAACCTTACCAACAATACTAAGAAGAGAGATGCCTCTGTAGTTATTGCAATCACTTCTGTCTCCTTTATTTTTATACAGTGTTACAATCTTGGCATCTCGCATGTCTTGAGGAATAGTTGTCTCTTCCCAGCACTGGCACAGCATCCTATGCAGGGGATGTAATAGCGTGCTCTTACAGCATTTGATTAAATCAGGAGGAATCCCATCACTGCCTGGTGCTTTGCCAGAGGCCAAGCTATCAATGGCCTTGCTGAGTTCCTCTAATGTTGGTTCGGCATCCAGCTCCTCCATAGTTGGCAAACTGTTGACACCATCAAGGGCTGCAGGCGTAACGGTATTGTCTCTAGCGTAAAGCTCAGAGTAGTGCTCGACCCACCTCTCCATCAGCTTACCCTTATCGGTTAGCTTCTCTCCGCTGATGGTTTTTAGTGGTGCCGTCTTACTTTTATGGGGGCCAAGTGCTTTCTTTATACCGTCATACATTTGACTAATGTTGCCTGTTTGCGCTGCGACCTGGATGCTCTCACTGAGCTGGAGCCAGTAGTCATTTGCACAGCGTCGATAGAGTTTTCTTGGTTGTGCTCTGATTTTGCAGCAAACCAAGGAGTGATCTGTGTCACAGTCTGCACTATGGTACGAGCGCGTGGAGAGCACAGACCTGAGGAGTGGCCTTCTGATGAGAATCAGGTCAAGTTGTTGCCAGTGCTTGGATCGTGGGTGTCTCCATGACACCTTATGCTGAGGTTTTGTCTGAAAGTAGGTGTTGGTCACGCAGAGGTCATGGTGGACGCACAACTCTAAGAGCCGTTGTCCATTTTCATTCATCTTGCCAATACCAAACCTGCCCAGACATGAAGGCCATGAAACATTGTCGGCACCCACTCTAGCGTTAAAGTCACCAAGGAGAACAAGCTGTTCTTGCCTAGGTATGCTTTTGATAATTGCTGTTAGATTCTCGTATAACTCATCTTTAGCTTCTGAGGCAGAGTACAGAGTAGGAGCATACACACTGACAAGGGTGATGGGACTGTGGTGAAGTGGGATGTTATAAATATTTATAGGGGACTTAGTGTACTGACTGAGATCAGCTGTGAAGGTATCTATATCTAATAAGAGTAGTGTATTATAGATAACCTTACTTGCTGCCACATATATATATATCTCAGTCAGAATTATTCTGGAATAGTGTGATGACTACGTTGTATGTCTAGGGTATGTGTATGATGAAGTGTAAGTCATAACAACAACAGACAGATAAACAATTTAATTTATTCCACCACACTTGACAACACTGTGACACTCACATACATAAAACACTCTACAAGGATATCTTAAAGGAGTCACTGATAACTTTTCAAATAACAATATGTATTCATTGCTGTCATGAATGAATATGTGTCCTGATTCAACTACAAAGGGAACCAGGAATCACAATCAATTTAAATTACAAGTTATATGTACAGAATTTATCAATATGAATATAATAGTGACATATATTATTAAAAGTATCCTATGTGTGTCAGTTGTGTAGTGGTAATATGAGGTAATACTGGTTTGGTTTTGTTCAAGCTCTGTTGGTATTTGTCATCATGACTTCAATAGTTTGTCGTTTTATGGGAACTAGTATTGGAGATGTTCTCAGTTCCTGATATTAAAACAATTTACTTCCCCTCTTAAGTTTATGTTACAATGTTATTTTAAGATGGGGGTACATAATTTTTGAGCTCAGCTGGCCACATCAGCTTATCTTGCGTGATGGCGGCAGGAAAAGACTCCTCTGCTCGATTTCTCCCCTGTGCTCTGGAGACACCTCACTGATAGCTAAATGGACCAAGGAGTATGCTGTCCGACTCTGGATTCAGCAAAGCTCTGACCAGGTGCTGCTCAATACCATCAAGACCACGATCCCTGAAAACAAGAAGGATGTACCTTCTACTTCATAACTAATTTATACTCTCTTTTTACACTGAGCACAATACATCACAAACATTGAGTTCAGAGCGTTAGGCCAACTGTCAGCTTCATCTGAAATACTTTATACCAGTATTAACCTCCTTAATGGTTACCACGCCTCTGCACTTCCAGCATTATTTCTGTCTAATCAACAATCTAGGTGTCAGTGTACTGTTTGGCCATTCCATGCAGTTTTACTTTCCTCCGACACCTTCTGTTCAGGCTGGAGCATTATAGGCTTTACATCATGTTTGCTACTGAACTACACATATATACAGGCATAAATGAACAATTCACATTCAATTTTCATTAAAAGATACTGAAGGTTTCAAGCTTACCACAATTCATGGAAACAAACACAGATACGTTGATTAGCAATGAATTCTGGCACAATTACTGGCACAAATTCCCATCTGCTTATGTTCCAGGCTTTTATTTTAGCAAAAATGTGAGCTGGCTTCAACGCACTGTCGCTTTATCAAGCTTATTTGAATTAGTGGTCTCGAACTAACGCTCCTAAGTGAGTATATCAGCGAGTCTGGCCAATGGAGCCACGTTTCGACAAGGGTTTGAAAAAATTTTAACTTCCTACGTCTCCCCTAACAACCAAGGATAGCATTTATAGTCCGACTAATCGTGTTTAGCCTTACATATCATTCCAGCCAATCAGTTCAAATGTAACTTGTGGCCCATTTCCCGTACAATGGTGGGTTAAAAAATCTACCACTGAGCGATTCTGATTTTGGGTGTTGTCTGACAGCACCATCATTTTATTTTGGCTATAACTTGTTAATTCCTAGACTATTTGCGTAACGTTTTACATATTCTTTGTCAGCAAGCCCTAAGGAACCCAAATATCCAAATTTAAAAGAGCTAAGTGGCTGCGTTCAAAATATGCAATTTCTTCTACCTCCTGTTTCGAAGATGTGCTGTCTGGGTACTGTAATGTTTTCAAACGTAAACCCATCTATTGTCATCTTTCCTTATAAGAGTTTTTCAGGATTTAAAAACCTAACTCTGGGAAGGGTAGTGAATTTATCACTGTCCGTCCGAAAAAAAAAAAATTAGTGCATGTGGCCTTACACGCGTGATAGTAGTAATTGTGTATCGCGCGACGCGTGTTGCATGCGTTCCTGATTTTCAGCCCTCCCTCTCTCTTTCTATTTGAGTCCATCTGTTCGTTCGTTTTGGTAACGTTGTATAATTAATGTTAGGATTAATTTAGGTCATTACGCAGTTTGCCTCTCAATGTTTTTCTTAGAAATGCAATACCCGTTTTAATGTGTTGTGGAAACGCTTGTATTTATGCAGTGGCTTATATTTAACGTGGAAACGTTACAATTTGCAGACGAAGCATAAAACAAAGGGGATTTCGAGTACATTCCTTGTGACAGCACTGTTATTGTACCATTGCTCTTTTCTTTATTAGAATTTATTTGTTACGCTTTACATTTACCTTTTAATTTATATATGTGGATTAGAATATTCCACGACAGGGACCTGTGCTAGTTTGCAGGCAGAGCGTTAACATGTGTTCTGATCCATTCTCGCCTGGTTCAACCATGTTATTTAGCGATTGTTTGACCGCAAAACCTACTCCGTGTTCTCTAGCTTTATCAAGATCTTTCCCTTGCCAATAAAATGTGTAGTCCTTCTCGCTCACCGTTCCAGAGCCCGCCAGGCGCGTTTCCTGAAGTGCAGCTATATCCACCTGAAGTCGTTTAAGCTCATCATTAATTATGGCTGTCTTCCTTACATCGTTTACATCCTGTAGGTTTTCAGATAGTCCAGTCAACATAGTCCGGACGTTCCAGCATCCCAATCTGAGAGTTTGCTTATTTCTATTTTTTCGATAATTGTTTGGTGCAAAATTTTCTGTCCACAGTTCGGGTTTGACCCTAATCCCCATGCACCCAATGGGGAAAGCAGACAGTGGCGGGACAATACCTTACTGACTGGGGGCTGCCCAGCTTGAAGCGGGCGGTAGCTGTCCAGTGAGATCCTAGAACCTCTCCCACTGTCGGAAGTAGCCCCTTGCGCCATGCCATTGTTTACAATACACACACAAAATTCAGTCATTAAAAATTATAAAGAAATGTAACTGCAAAGGACAAAGAAACATGCGTTAGTACAAGCCCAAGCATACACACTTACACATACATAAGTATAAACATACATACAATACGCTACTAATAATTTTTTTTTACTATTAATAAATCTAATGTTGCAATATCTACATAAGTTAATGGTGCTTGTTTTATCTAATAAAAAAAAAAAACGTGGAATGATTTAAGTGTTTTGTTTTCTGTGAGAATATATTGTAGAAAAAGTTTTGAGTTAAAAATCCTTTGTTCATAGACGGCTTTATTTCTGCAAATTCATACTATAGCACGTTTCACTAGCTTTGCCCTAAAACAAATGTAATTATCTAATTAACCGTCGAACGTATTAATGCCATTTGTTGCATACGATGTTATATTGGGTTAGACCAAAGAAATATATACTTTATATTTGTGCATCTTGTCCGGTTCCCATAAACGAATGAAATCCTTTGATCTTTGTCGGCATACTAATTATTGTGTATCCAGAAAAGATATTTTACCACTTCAGTCACAGATTATGTAAATTGATTGGGCATAGACGTGTCTACTATTAAAATAATGTGGCCATCACGTTTGCATATGAATACCTGTTGAAGATGATTTCTTAAATGATCTGCATGCGATATACTCGTGACATTGTTTGTCATTGACATTTAGTGCGCTACGAAACTGGACCTTCATTGATCTAATTATTTCAATAGGTATCACCTCTTTGCGGTTTATAAATATCATAATGGAATGTTGCTCCTCTAATGTGCATGTCAATAAAGGCAAGGTCATCTTTAAAGAAATTAAACTTCATCCGAATCATAATCAGATGTCTCTGAGAAATTGATAATCAATCTCGGCTGAATGAAGGACAAACCATCATTCTTCCAATATTCCACTTCCTCTTGTAACACATGGTTCTCACATTTCTTCCAATAATTCCTGGCTATATTGAAGATAGCGGCTTTTGTAAGTATTTCAACATCTTTTAATTTGAACATTCTTTTTTCTGTTGCTACCTGTTCCTTAATTTTAGCCCAGACTAATTCTATTGGGTTTAAGTGAGAATGGTAATGAGGCAATCTTAAACATCTGTGACCATGTTCATGGATTGCCTTGTCTAAATACACAAAATCATAACAATCTCTTCTCATTTCTCTGACCTCGCGTAAATATTTGCTTCTCATTGCAACTATTTGAGGCTTCTCACAAATAAGGTTTCTACCACCAACATATTTTCTTAAAGTGAATCCCAAACTCCTAATAGTCCTCCATAGCGTAGATTTGGAAATATCAATGTCATTATTCTTTCTTAACCAAATTTTCTATTTCCTTAAAGTCACTGCCTCATTATTGGGAAACGTATTGCAAATTTCTCTGCGGATCAATTCTCCGTCAAAATTATCCACCACTCACTGCCCAATTTTCGTGTGTAAAACACTGGAATTAGAAATTTCAGATGTCGCTATCCAGTGGTGCAATGATCGTTGGCTTGTACCCAATTCAAGAATATGCCTCTTTTGTGGGTTTGAAATAGAATGATATAGTTTTCCTCGAGTAGCTTCATTGCAGAAATATTTAAAAATATATTTGTGATTTGCTGTAATGTCATAAAATATACTCGCAGACTCATTTTTCCTACTTAACCACACAATATTTTTTTGTAGACACACTTCTGATTGACAATGTGTGAGTAACATCGGATATAAACTGTTTTATGTTCAAGAAGTGCAATTTCACGCTAAAATCATGCCAATTGTTAGATAAACCAATCATGTGCAAATGAGGTCGTATAATTTACTGTAGAAATTTCAATATGTGTTTGTGTGATGTGTGTTGGCAAGTAGAATTTTGATGTTATATCGCAAAGAAATGAAAATTTAAACCAATGGCCGCATTTTAATGAAAAATCTATTTCATAGGGTCTATACCATTTCAAATTTACACACAAAATTTCATTTATATGCGTTATATATTCACTGAGATATAGCATTTTGAAGTTGGGCAAAGCTAGTGAAACGTGCTATAGATGTATATATTCTGCCAAAAGTACAAGTAACTGAACTTTAATGCATAAAATAATTTTGGGAAAGATGTTGAGCATACCTGCTTTATACAAAACAACTTCTGTTGTTGTATTTTTTGAAATGTCTGTTTCAAAGAGTTCAAAGTTTGTGTCACTGTATTACAATTACAGACCGTACGTGCCTCTGACTCTTTGGCGTTTAGTCTTCAAAGTTTACTTACTTAGTCGTTCCTCTTCTACCGTGAGATGCAGAGATTTAGAAGAGAGAGTGTCATACTATCCTATCGGCTGTATTCCTCCTGGCCTCGTTCCATTCTAGTGCTCGATCCTTCAGAGATTGTCTAATGTTGTCCCCTCAGCAGACTCCTTGAGGTCTGGATCCCTGGCTCTTAGTTTGACAGATCTTGCTTATGTGGGTTGAAGTCGTTGCCTGTGACTCGCATTAAAACGAGCTTACGTTTGGATTAATCTGTATTTTTTTTTATTTCTCTATGAATAGATAGATAGATAGATAGATAGATAGATAGATAGATAGATAGATAGATTGATAGATAGATAGATAGATAGATAGATAGATAGATAGTTAGATAGATAGATAGATAGATAGATAGATAGATAGATAGATAGATAGATAGATAGATAGATAGATAGATAGATAGATAGATAGATAGATAGATAGATAGATAGATAGATAGATAGATAGATAGATAGATAGATAGATAGATATATAGATATATAGATAGTGTGGTGAGTTGGGAATTAAATATATTTATAGGGGACTTAGTGTACTGAATGAGATCAGCTGTGAAGGTTTCTGAAGATAATAAATTTGGTGTGTATACAGAAGACCTTACTTGCTACCACATTTCGATCTCCATCAGACTTATTCTTGAGTAATGAATAATAGCTTCGTTAAGTGTCTAGGGTTATGATAGTGATGAAGTGTAAGTATAACAACCAACTGACACATACACAATTGCTTTAATAATTTCCACAATTTACAGCACTTTGACAATCACAAACACATAACACTCTAAAAGACTATCTTATTAAGTCAAGGGTTAAGTTTTTAGAATGTATTAATGATCTTTCAATATCTTTCCTGATTCTATTGTATTTGTGAATCAGGAATCACAATAAAAATGTAATCACAATATTTATATACAAGTATTTATACACTGGATATTTATCCAGTCATAGACTGTTATATCAATATGAGTGTGGTGTTGTTGTGTAATATTATGAGGTAATATTGTCATTAAGAGCTAGACTGTTGGTTGGCATCATGACTTCATGTGTTTGTTACTGGTGGAAATCTTATTGAAGGATTCACAGAATATGTTTCTTTAAACTTTCTGTCCCCTTTTATATAATAAAGTTCAGTTCAGGGTTATTTTGTTCAAGGTTGAGTCTTTGCGTGCTAACAAGCTCTTATCTCATAATGCAGTTGCAGGAAACCTGTATCCTCTGCTCGCTTGCTTCTCAGTTTGATAGTATGATAGACAATGGCCGCTATCTTGTGCAAGGAGTCTGCTGCCAGCTTTCTGGATCACGCAGTACTCAGATCGGACGATGCAATATCACCATCTATACCACGGCCCCTGAAATGAGACGGTTGTGCCTCCTTCTTCATAATAATATACAATTATTATTCCACACTGAAGTACATGGCAGTACAAACATAAAGTTCAGCGCTTTAGGCCAACTGCTAGCTTTTCATGTGACAATATACACCAGTATTCCTCTCCCTAATGGTTACAACGCCTCTGCAATTCCAGCTGTAATCTCTTCCATACAATAGGATAGGTGTTATGTTACTATATGGCAATCCAATATATATATGCAGTTATACTCCTCTCTGACAATCTTTTACATGGTGGAGCAATATCTAGGCTTTGCTTCATGTTTGCTACTGAACCACACACATACAGACATAATTTATCATTTCACATTCAATTTTCATATAAAATACAGATTAAACATGTCTAGCTTACCACAATTCGTAAGGAAAACACACTAAAGATGACTGACACAGTTTGATCTGCGGTATGTCCAGGCTGTTATATATATATTTAATTTTGAATAACACTGCCTGCTTTCATCTCTCACCATGTGTAACGATATGGCGTCCCCTCTAAGATTTTTTTTGCCAATATCCAGTACACTGGCCAAATGTTTTGAATATTTTCAGAAGAGTACACAGTCATTCAAATATTTTCATTCACTTTTACTCCGTTTCTAGGAATTTATTTGTTATTCATAGGTCACCCAATCAAATTTCTTTTAACTTCAAGGTTCAGCCAATGGCCTCCCTCGTACTATCTTAGACTTTCTGTCACTACTATGTTTCACAAAATTCAGGGAATTCCATCCCAAGCAGATATGACCAAACCTGACAGTATCTCTGTTCTCTATATGTTTTATTATCAATATCTAATTATCTAATGGACTTTTTAGATAATTTATTACATATTCCTAGTCCCCTAGCCTTCCTGTACACGAATATATGCTTTTCAAGGGGCTAAGTGGCGTAGTTAAGAATACGATCATTTTTCGATGTTAAGTGTTTAATTTCAACTACCACCTGTTCAATCCTTTACGACTTTACTATCAGTATAAAGTCAGGAGCCCTACGTAAAATATCAGGTTTCCTAATAAGAATTAAACCTGTTTTCAAAACCTAATATCGTATCGTTAGTTTTTTTCATCACTGTTTATTTGAAAAAATCAGGCCATGCACACTGCGAGTTGGTTTATTTTTTAAACACACGGCGAGCTGCTTGTGTGACCGTGTTCTACAGTCCGTCTATCTCTCTCTCTCTCTTCTTCTACGCCCGTCTGTCTTTCCAAGGCTAACCTTGTGCACGATTTTGCACTAATGTTAGTTTTTAAAATCAAGGTCGTCTAGAAGATTTGACTACACATTCTATTTTTAGAATTACTGTTATCGCCGTATCGTTTAGTCTAAGCATTTTATTTATGAACGAACAAATTAGGACAAGTAGGATTCTTGTGTTGGCCATTACGGCGTTATACATCGAAGGCGTTATCTATACTGGGAAAGCACTGATCTTTCTCCATTCTTCTTCCTATCGTATTATTTCGTTCGGCTTTACATTTATGTTCTAATTTATATATGGGTATTAGAATTTTTCACCACAATTCTCCCCACTTAAAACAGACATCATATGTCAGTCCCTAATTCTAGGTACACATAGATAAATTTATATCTATGCCTGGGGATTACTCTGATTCTCATCGCACGGATGGCGGCTTAGAAAATCAGCACCTAGGTTAGTTTTTCCAGAAATATATTCTATACTGAACTGATATGGCTGTAAGAGCAAAGACCAGCGCAATAACCTAGCATTTTCATGCCTTGCTTGCGCTAGAAAAGACAGGGGTTTGTGATCCGTTTGTAACTTGAATGCCTTCCCATACAGATAAATATTGAATTTCTTGATCGCCCATATCACTGCGAGACATTCTTTTTCACTAGTTGAATAATTTTTTCAGCTGTATTCAACTTACGACTAGCATATGCCATTGGGGTTAATTCCCCATCCAGTGAATCTGACTTCTGTAACAGGGTGGCACCCAACCCTAGATTACTAGCATCCGTTCTCACAATGAGTTCTTGACTTAAGTCAGGTAATTTCAAAATAGGTTTGCTTGTGAGCTTTTCCTTCAATTCTTGGTATGCTAATTCACACTGTGCTGTCCAGGTAATTCGATCTGGATTTCCTTTGCGTGTCAAATCAGTTAACGGTGCACATATGGAGTTAAAGTTTTTGATATATTTTTGGTAGAAACCACATAATGAGACAAAAGATCTCACGTCTTTCTTTGTTTGTGGCCTCGGTGCTTTTCTCAGTTTCTCCAAGTTCTTGGGGTCAGGGGTCATGTTTCCCTGATGGACTGTGTGTCCCAAGAATTCTAATTCTTTACATCCAACGCAACATTTGGTTGGTCGGGCTGTCAAATTCGCTTCTCTAAGTCGATCAAACAACATGTTCAAAGAGTTAATGTGTTCCTCAAATGTTTCTGTCGCTGTGAGGATATCATCCATGATGTTTGTGATGCATGGATTATTCAGGGGATCCAACAATTTTCTCATCATTCTAGAGAAGACACTGGGCGCATTTTTCAATCCAAATGGCAATCTGTTAAATTCATAGTGTCCCTCTGAGGTACTAAAAGCTAGATAAGGTCTAACCTAAGGCTTTACTGGAATCTGATAGTAGCCTTTGCTCAGATCCACCTTTGAGAAATATTAGCTTTATTCAGCCTGGCAAACCGCTGATTTGTATCCGGCAATGGATCCACCTGACTTTCTGTGATAGCATTCAGTCTCCTGTAATCTATACAGAGTCTATGTTCTCCAGAGCGTTTTCTCAATAGAACCACACTGGAACTATACGAAGATTCACTGTGTGAAATAATTCCTTCCTTCAACAAATAGTCTATCTCTTCCTTCAAAGCTTTCTCCTTAGCGAAAGGAATCGAATAGGCTTTCATACAGACTGGTGTTGGGTCTATAAGTTTCATATCATATTCTAATAAGTTTGTATGCCCCGGACGGTCCGTTAGCACCTCTGTATGATCATCTAGAACCTGTTGCACTATCTCCTTCTGATTTTTCGTTAAATGTGTACTGATTTTTACCTGTGCAGCGGTCTCACAGGGGTGTAATGGATATTCAAATGATGAAAGTGGTTCTTTTTTCATCTCCATTGCAATAGACAAGGTCAGCAAATGTGTCTCTTCCTGATTTTCTCTTTACAAATATTTCTTCAGGAGATTCACATGATAGATTTTTTCCTTCCCCTTCTTATCTATCTTATAATTTGTTCTAGACACCTTCTCTAGAACTGTATATGGACCTTGCCGTCCAATTTGCAACCTATTTTGGCTTCCGGGTAGAAGACGCAGTACCTTCTCTCCCACAGCCAAATCTCTGTCTTTTGCTTTCTTGTTATAATAGGCAGCATGCTTTTTCCTGGCTTGCCTCAAATTTTCATTGGCAAGTTTCCAGCCAGTTTTTAAACGAGTGGTCAGCTCATTCACATATTGGTATGATGATGTAATATTCTCCTCTGCCTTTTCATCGGTCCACGTTCTTAACAGGGCTACATATGGACCTTTAATATTGTTGACCTATTTTTCCATTCACCGGTATGGTCTCTTCCACTAGAAGCACTGTAGTGATGATTTTTCTTCCCAGAATCATCATTCACAAAACGACCGCTATTTTTTTTTTCTTGGGGCTCTCTCCCCACTTAAAATTCTTTGTGATAGATCTCCTCTCTCTTTTATCTTCCTCCAGTTCACATAAGTCCGATTGAGGGATTTTCGGCCTATTCTGGGGTAAGATATCTCTTTGTACTCGCTGCATAGTGGCCATTGTAAAACATCCAAGTGAGGACTGTCCGTGAAAAGGGGGCTCCCATTCCACTTTGTCCACTTTATTAAATTTATTTTTCTTTTCAGTGTCAGGCCTAAGTTTGCCCCGTAGCGTGTCTAGGTCCTGATCACTGTTCCCACTTGTGGGTGTTCCCTCATGTAATATGCCACATCTTTCTACAAAATTCTCAATGTCAATCATTGCCTTGGGCCAATAATAATTGTGAGCCACCTTTTGGATGATGGTACCTATTTTCTCATGGTCCCCATCTTGTTTCACATGTAAGCTCCTTAATTACTCTGCCCTATACTTTTTAGGAAGTACCAGCTGTCCCTGATCATTTGATCTAGTTCCGGCCTTCCTGTATATCAGTTTGTTCTTCATATAGAAGTCTCCTTTTCCTGGAGGTGTATGACAATTTGACAATTTCTTAAAACAAGGCTTGAGGGTCTTATCCCCAGCCTGCGCCTTCCTCATCTCATCTGGAGTGGTATCTATCAGAATATCCTCCTCCTTACTAGAGGTCGACCTGACCTGAAGGGTGGCTATATACACAGGTTTCCTTCTACAACGGTCAGTATCATGATTGTCCATCCGACAATTTTTACACCACTTCCTTCCTTGGTTGAAAAATTTTCTTTCATCAAATTTCCTTTCCTCGAATTGTGGGGTTTTATTTTTATTATCATACCGTGGCCTATCAAACTCTTGCTTACCTTTGTTCTGATCTCTATGATCAAACGTATTAAAGTTGTGCGGTGCTTTAAAATTGTCTACCTGTTTCTTTTTATTACCAGTTACCTCTGCTTGAGCTGCCTGATATTTTTCAGCGACAATTAGTAACTCACCCAGCCTCTCTGCACCTTGTTCCATGAGAAACTTTCTCAGGTCTGGAGCCATGGACTCTCTTAGCTGCTCCATAAGGATCATTTCCTTAAGATCTTGGGTTTTCCCCAGAGCAGTTCATTTCTCCAAGTATGTCTCTAACCGTGCAGAGAACTGGTGATATGTCTCACCTGACAGTAGTTTAGCATTCCTGAACTTTTTTCTATAAAATTCTCCATTCTTTTCATATCTTAACTCTTTCAGTTCCAAGCAAATAGGTGGGTTTGGCCCAAACAAAAATGGCCATACCAGTATGTTTTTATTGTTTTTGTTCGGAAATATTTTTTTTTAATGTTCATATTCATAAATAACAAAAGTCCATAATGGATGGCTATACTTTAAGAAAATAGCGTTTTTGAGTTGTCAAAATTAGAAAACAGCCCTAGAAAGGATCAAGAGATACGAAAGCCAGTATACTGTTGATTGGGCCAAATGGGTCTAGCGGGAAGTACAGTATACTGGCTCTTGGGGCTTAAAGAGTTAACAAAAGAGCCTGCTTTAGCATGTCATAATTGTCTTGGTCATCTCTGCTCATCTTGGCAAAAACTTCATAAGCTGTACCACGAAGCCCTTGTGATAACTTTAGGCTCCACCTTTCTCTCTCTAACCCATAAGTAGTAGCCAATTGTTCAGATCTACTTAGATACCCTTCAATATCATCGTCTTTCTCAACAAAATGGACTACATGAAAACCCATAGCTGAAGTTGAGGCTGCCTGACTGGCAGTAGCATCGGAGGTAAAAGGGGTGGCACCATTTTTAGGAGCATGGCCTTGAATTTCCAACTCTCTTAGTCGTAACTCATGCTCCCTCTGCAATCTCCTATCTTCTGCTTCTCTTTCTGCAGCTAGTCTCTTTTCTTCTCTTTCTGCAGCTTGTAACAAAATGGAGACGGATTATAAAATGTCACTGCTGTGTTAATTGATACCAGGCATGCTCCAGTCTACCCAGCGGGGCTGTAAATGGGTAACTCACTCTAGTCCTGAGTTAGGGAAGGCAAAGGCAGCTGTGAGAAGTGGTTTCCTTCTGAGGCTCCAGGAGGAGCAGGCCCTTAACTTGGTCAATTCAACCGACGAAGGATGGTGTAAAGATGGAGTGAGAGTGTAGAGTGTTATTAACGCGAATTATGGAATGTTCCTATCGTGACCAATCTAAAGCACTCATTCACTCATGTCTATAAGGCACCAATGCAGACTGCTGGAATCTTTTCATACAGTTTATTCAGACGCACATACTGGGACAGAACGAATAGATCATAAGTACATGTTGACACATCAATCTTCAGGCATGAATAGCAGATCCCATGTCATGGAACATTCAAATATAATGGGTGGTACAAAACAGTATTCAATGTTCTGATACACTACGGCCGCATCCCCTATCTGACTGAACGCGTCAGTAAAGGCGGATCGGTAAACAAATGAAGAGTTCGATGGACGAACCTTCTTTCCCTTGCTACGTTCTTAGGTTGCTTATATTCAATGTTTATATCATACTGTGAAACCACGATAAGGGGTTTTCATATAAATGAGATCTCCATGCCACTGTCCGAATAGTAAGATACACGACCCGTTCTCTGGACAGTGATCTATAATGATGGCAGGAATACAAAGATGGCCTCCTTCCCCGAGCTTTCGCTCACTCGCCCAGCAGAAGAATAATCATCAGCCAAAGTTGATTCAAAACTTGAATAAGTATAACTTTCCAGAGTTACCATACAGTCCCTTTGTCAGAAGGTTACTTCATGAAGACATAAGCGCTGATGGAACCTGTCATCTACAACAATATCTAGTTAAACGACCAACGATGCACGAAAATACGTTGCTTCATCTAGGTCTAACCATAAGGAGATCGTCAAAAGGGAGTGGATTTACCTTGAGTCCGAATAGTACATAATACAGTACATGAGGAGAGTCTCTAACACTATAATCTTGTAGAGACACAATCTCCTACTGAAGAAATCACTTCATAAATCATTTTCCACTCTAGAAAGGACCAACCCTGGAAATGCGTGACCAGCCATTGTAGGCGGCAATATCGGAACTCATCACGACTCGTTAAGACAACCAATACCTCCGCTAGTGCGGCATAAAGAATATAGTCCTGCCTACCCATACAAAATATACAATATAGGACTGAATCTACTTGCACTAATAATATGTAATACATATGAATTCAGGCCATAAACATTCTAAGAACGATCAATCTATTTTCTGGCTATGACAAATGATGAATGCCAAAATATAAGTATTCTTACGCCCGATCAATATCAAGGGAGATTATCCATATAATCAAACGTATGAATCAAACATGGATTATCTGGCTTTACAAAACAAAGCATTTTCGTACCCAATTAAATACAACAATATATTTTCCATATTAAATAGACATATCGTACATTTGTAATCTGTGCATTCAAAAATATGTTCGCAACAGATTACCACACCCCCCAGGAAAAAAAAAATGGTACATTTTTTTTGTTGAAATACATCCAGGAGCAACATACAATAGGCTCACAACGCACGAATAACAATGCGCAGATGATAAGCATTCCAAACAAATGTAACGGCTAATGTAAGGCTAAGTCGTCATATAGCACGACCAATGAGAATCTATCCCAGGATTCAGAGAAAATTTTTCTCTGAGTATAAATATATCCAGAGAGGTGTCACCAACGCATAACACAATACTGGCAATGCCACAATTTGTACAATAGTTCATCTTAGGTATCTTAACATTATGATCACCAAATAAGAAAAATATCAAAAACCTGCGGAGAATATACATCAATGCACCGATAAGTAGTGATACAGACAATGTATGATATATTACATATAAGTACATAATTTAACATAGGAAAAACTGTAGTAAAGTCAGACATGTTAGAAATCTCAAGATCTGACAGTTAGGTGGAATCATGTGGGCATCTCGATAAGATATCCGCCATCACATTTTCTGAACCACGGATAGCTCGCACCGAAAAATGAAAAGGCTGACGAGCAATCGCGTATCGCGTTGATCTCGCGCTCTTCAGATTTTTAGTCTGAATAGCTGTAAGAGCTTTCTGGTCAGTCTCCACAATAAAATGCGCGCCAAGAAGAAATCTTTGAAGTTTAAGGATTGACCAAACCATAGCCAATCATTCACGGTCTAGGACCGAGTAATTTCTCTCTGCGGCATTAAGTTTTCGAGAAATATACATCACTGGATGCAGAGTTCCAGAGTTCTCTTGCATTAGTGCCGCTCCAATCCCAGTGGATGAAGCGTCACTACGAAGAATAAATGTCTTATCTTTAGTAGGTAACACCAAGATAGGTGAAGTGGAAAACATGGTTTTAACCTTATCCAAAGAGGATTGACATTCTTGAGTCCAATTGACTATATTAGGAGACCCTTTCTTTAACAAAGAAGAAAGAGGTGACATAATTGAGTACAGATTCGGAATGAATCGTCCATAAAATTGTATGAGACCTAAGAGACTTCGCACTTGCTTTTTAGTCTTAGGCATAGAAATGGTAAGTATCTTACTTGTATTATGGTCTTCTGTTTTTAGGAAACCATGACCAACCCGGTGACCTAAGAAAGATATTTCGCTAAAACCAATAAATGCTTTAGATGGTTTCGCTGTCAAGTTATGCTCGCGTAGGATAGACAATAGTTCATTTAACCCTTTATAGTGATCTTTCCAAGTATTACTGAAAAGACAGATGTCATCAAGATATGCAATGACATCTGAGCGATGAGATAGTATTCGACGCATCATGCGTACGAATGTTGCAGGGGCGTTCATAAGGCCGAAAGGCATGAAATTCCATTGGAATAGACCCCTAGGCGTCGAAAAAGCAGTAAACGGTTTGGCGTGTTCGGATAGTGGAACTTGCCAATATCCCTTAGACAAATCGAGTTTAGTAAAGAAATGAGAATTCGATAGTCTAGTAAGTAGCTCTTCAAGTAAAGGCATAGGTTCAGCATCAAATTTTGTCACTTGGTTCAATTTGCGATAATCAACGCAAAGACATATGTTGTTGTCTTTTTTTCGCACGATAACCATCGGTGAAGAATATGCTGATGTGGATGGATCAATTATTTTCAACTCTATCATTTCATCCAACTCTTTTTCTACCTGTGCTTGAAAATAAATCGGGATAGGATACGGTCTGACTCTTATAGGATTATGGTCAGTGTCAAGTGCTTGCTGTGTGTACACATTGACAAATATGTATTACATACACATGGAGCGACAAACATGGCTCGTTATTCACAGCTAATTGTTAATTCACTAAACTCCAACACGTAAATACGATATCCGACGACTTTATGTCACAAACTTGAGTATAACACAATAACACAGGCAGACTGCCGCTTTGGCCATAAATCATCACATAAGAAAAGCGCAATATATGATGTGCATAATTAGAACAGCATCTCATGGAAAGAATTTCACAATATCTTAATATATTTCCTATTTTCCTTCAACCATTCCGCTTTCACTCTCCACGTAATCTCTCCTCGCTCTAATCTCTGTCTCGAATGACCTTTTTACCCATGACCCTTTTCACACCTGACCAGTCTTCCGCACCACTTCGTTCACAACAACTCAGTCATGCCCGTGAACTCGACATTAGCGCTTACTGCTACTAATACATTCATGCCCACAAGCAAACTTAACATTCACTCACTTCAACTCACAACTTACATAAACATATCTAGTTCCCACCGGAGCATGAGTACTGACATTCATTCTATAAACCGTTCGTGACATCCACCCCTCCCTCTCCAAGTGAAAAACATAGTTTTTCACTGGATGGGTGGTAGATATCAGGAAACCAACCATCCAAAACCTCTGATTACATATGTGGGCAAAATCTATAGCATCAGTGTGAAAATATGCCATCTACAAATAATCAATAATAACATTCTGAAGAACACAAAAATAAAATTAAAAAAAAATACAATAGAACCGAGTTGCTAGAAAAATATAACAGCAACCATATGGCAAAATCATGCATCTCTAATTACACACAAAATTAAAGGTGATAACATTACATCAATTTCACCAAATTCTACTATACCGGAGAATATCTATTCTATAACCCTGTACTAGATACACAACATATGATAAGAACTTAGCTTATACAAAAATCATGCAGAATACAGTTGACACAACATTACTCATGTACAAGTATCAAATACTACATAGAAATGGTGGTTAAAAAAAACACACCCATTTACTACAAGCAAGTGTTCATAATCTAGATAACGAATCTGCAAGAACATTTAATTTACCCTGAATAGGAAAAACAGTGAAGTTGTACTGTTGTAACAACAACGACCACCTTGTTAAACGTGAATTTGGTGATCTAGATGACTTAAGAAAAGTCAAAGGACAATGGTCCGTTTCCAGTACAAAATGAGATCCTAACAAATACCTAGAGAGTTTGGAAAAAGCCCAAATAATGGCTAAACACTCTCTCTCTCTCTATAGTGGCATATCGCGTTTCAGCCGGAAGCAACTTCCTGCTGACATACATGACAGGATGTAGAAACCCATCATGTTCTTGCATTAGAGACGCACCAATGCCCACTGCAGAAGCATCAGTCCTCAGTACAAAAGGCTTAGCCAAGTCTGGCAGTAGAAGAATGGGCTCGCTGGAGAATACAGCTTTGATGTTCCTCAGTGCTCTATCACACTCTTCAGTCCAGACCACTCTGTTTGGCGTGCCCTTTTTAGTGAGTGATGTTAGAGCTGATGACAATGAAGAGAACCTGGGGATAAATTTATGATAAAAATTTATCAGACCGAGTAAACTACGTACTTGTTTCTTTGTTTTTGGAGGTTGAAAATTCAAAATTCTTCCAACTGTTTGATCAACTGGTTTTAAAACACCCTGTCCTACCACATACCCCAGAAATGTTAACTCCTGAAACCCCATCTTAATCTTACTGGGTCTTGCTGTAAGGTGATGCACCCGAAGGCATGATAACAGTGACTTCAATCCCTCTACATGTTCATCCCACGTGTCATGAAACAAACAGATGTCATCAATATATGTGATAACATCCTTCTGTCCCCTC
This sequence comes from Oreohelix idahoensis, assembly GCA_024509875.1. Taxonomy (NCBI): domain Eukaryota; kingdom Metazoa; phylum Mollusca; class Gastropoda; order Stylommatophora; family Oreohelicidae; genus Oreohelix; species Oreohelix idahoensis. The sequence goes on from JAMPIV010004567.1 coordinate 1,142,523, forward strand.
AAAAGCATTCTCATCATTCTCACAAAAGTTGCAGGGGCATTCACCAGTCCAAAGCACATATAATTAAACTGGAAAAGACCCTGAGGGGTACAAAATGCTGTAAGTGGCCTAGCGCCTTCTGCTAAGGGAATTTGCCAATACCCCCTCGATAAGTCTAGTTTGGTAAAATACTTTGCCCCCGCTATTTGGGATAGGAGGACCTCTTGGTTGGGCATAGGTTCCGCATCTATCACTGTGACACTATTCAAGCGGCGGAAGTCTATACATATCCGTAGGGATTTATCCTTCGTCCGCACGATGACCATGGGAAATGAGTATGATGATTCAGATGGGGAGATAACACCTAAGCGTAACATATCATTCACTTCTTTTTCAACAGCAGAAGTATAATGTAGTGGAATAGGATATGGTCTCACCCGGATGGGCTCTCCATAGGTCAGTTTAATATCATGCTCAACTAAATCAGTTCTTCCAGGAATATCTGTGAGTACATCTTTAAATTCGCACAGCAGTGACTTCACCTGTTTCCTCTGATGCTGTGGGAGAGATGCGGAGACCTCTACATCTCTCCATGACTCCGAGTCAACCAATGGCAATAGTGGGATCTGGAGACTGACCTCCTCTCCTTTCTCTCCATCTTCCTCGATGACTGCTGCACTAGCTACAGTAACTGTACTATCAAGAACAGCGTTCACGACTGGTTCCAGTTCAGTTGGACGTACTACATATGGTTTTAGCATATTAATATGGAAAATCTTCTCCTTCCCTCGGACTAATATCAAATAATCCACATCAGTAATCTGTTTCTTTACTTGAAATGGACCTTGCCAGCTCACTAGCAGGTGATTTTCTTTGGTAGGTAGCAACAACCATACCTCGCTGCCAGGACTGAGGGATACAAGTTTGCTATTCCTATTGGCGTATGCTCTATACCTTGCACCCGATGTCTGTAATGCCTCACGTGCTATCGAACACGATGTAATTATGCGTTCTCGCAAGTCAATGACATACTCATAACTTGACCTAACGCTATCATCAGCGTAATTCCCGGTCATTGGACCCCGAGGATTTGCGCCAAATACTAGCTCAAACGGTGAGAATCCTGTGCTCTCTTGTGGCATCTCTCTGTATGCAAACAAAACTCCCGGTAGGTATCTATCCCACAACTGTGGAAAATCTCCTGTCACCTTACCTAGCATTCTTTTCAGTGTTCCATTGAACCACTCGCAGACCCCGTTGCTCTGAGGATAATACGGGGTGGTGAACACTTGGGCTATGTCTAACAGTTTAGATATGTGTTTCATCTCTTCTGAAATGAATTGCCGGCCCCTGTCAGACAAAATCTCTTCAGGAAATCCTAATCTGCTAAATAAGCTCATTAGAGCCTCTGCTATATCCTTTGATGTGATGGATTTCATTGGCAATGCTTCCGGCCACCTTGTACATAGATCAACTAATGTTAGAATAAATCTATACCCCCGATCAGACATAATTGGAAGGGGCCCAATAATGTCTATTGCAACCTTCTGAAAAGGGCGAAATGCCAAATCTGTTGCTACTAATGGTGCCTTGGGAGTCCTTCCTTTCTGGCTTGTCTTCTGACACACTTTACACGACCGACAGTAAACCTTCACATCCTTATTGTATCCACGCCAGTAAAACTGGGACAACACTCTACAGCGAGTTCTTGCAATACCCATGTGACCCGCAAAAGGGATGTCATGTGCTGTCCTTAACACTGTATTCTTCAGTTCCACTGGAATAACCACTTGTGTAATGACTGAATGTTGCTCTGCAAAGCATCTGATTAGGATGGAGTTCCTAACCTCAAACCAGTATCGAGCAGACTTGGTATGCCGTATGTTCTTAGACTCAGCCAACTGAAACAAAGGCAGAAGTGAAATGTCTTTCCTCTGCATATCTACAAAATCAGATGCTGTAATTCCAGCAACCGTAGGCACTGAAGGGACATTACTGGGTTGCGATATCATAATATTTGCATCACCAGCCTTAGTCTGAGCCCTCGTCATTACTGCGTTAGCAACCAAATCATGCCCATTTTCCCACTCCTCAATATCCTGACTGGTGCAATCATGAACCCCATTAACATTTCTAATAATGAGATCAGCGATGGGAGAATCAAGGACGCATACTCGAACTCTACCCGACAAGAAAGGGGTGTCGATCTGCACAATCGCCAATGGATAGTACTCGACCTTACCACCAAATGTAATGCATTTTGCCATCTTTCCAATATAATACGTATCCTTAATAAATGTCTTCCTAATGCCAATGGTCGTACATCCCGTGTCCCACAAAACAGATACAGGTTTATTCTCCACAAAACCCTTATGTAAAGTTAAGGTTCCATTCCCATCAACTGATGAAAGGCACGGCAAAGTGTGTCCACATATTAAAATAGGCTTGCCATTAGGCTCGAACAATGGTCTGCACCCTTCACACTCCTCGCTATTAAATGTATCAAGGACAGTAGCTGAATTTGCATGCTCAGTGTTTTCCTTTGGGCTATCTTTTCGACTGTTTCTTTTCTCATTACAATTGGGGCAGTGGGAATCCGTCGCTTGGCGCTTGTACGGGCTTCTCTTTGGACTGCCATTATAATTTTTCTTTGGGCTGGCATATGGACTTCTTTGTGGGTTGAAGGGACACCTCTCTGGTCCCTCCCACATTGATGAGATAGATGACGCCTTGAGCCACACTTATAACAACCCCTTCTACTGTAGCCTGACCCAAAAGAAGGGTACTGTCTCTTAGGAGAATATCTTCTGTCCCCGTTCCATCTTCTATTTCCACCATCTTTATCCGCATACCTGTCTAAGCTGCGGGCCCGAGGATGTATGTATGGCTTCTTTTCAGTTTTATCCTGAGCCACACAAGCTGGAAAGGTCTCAGCAACTATCTGCTTGTGAATCGGTTTCCCCGGGTGCGCATTGACATACTGCTGTCCTAGCTCTGACATAATATTTATATCTTTTGGCTTTCGCTCTTGTAGAAAAGCCACTAACTCTGGATTGCACGAAGATAGAACATTGTCCTGTAGCATAAGGTTGGTTAGCCCATCAAAATCCTTCACAATACCTAATAGTTCAATCCACCTATTGAACAGCAATTTGATTTCCGCAATAAACTCACTAAAGTCATTGCTTGTTGTAGGAATAGCCTCCTTAAATCTTTCACGGTACCCTTGAGCTGTCAGTCTAAATCTTCGAAGAAGTGTCTCTTTCACTGTGTCATAATTCATGCGATCCTCTACTGGCAATGCAAAGACTCATTGTAAACTTCTTCCGGTGAGCAGATTATTGAGCAGACTTGGCCAATCTTCTTTCTTAACCTTCCAAGATACTGCTTCTTCTTGAAACCTTTCTAGTTACACGTCCATCATATCGACGCCCTCAACAAAGGATGGGAGTCGCAGCTTGAAAGGACGAGTAGACTCCCTAGTAGCTGGTCTAGAACTCGCAGCCTCAAGTTCCAGTTTCTTCAAAGTAATTTATTTATCCGCTTGAATTTCAGCTTTCCTTGTATCTTCCTTCTTTGCTTCCCTTTCAGCCTCAATTTCCGCTTTCTTTGTTTCTTCTTTCTTAGCTTCTACCTCGATTTCTAACTTCCTTAGATCTCTTTCCTCGTTGCGTATCCTCCGTTCCTCAGCATCCGCAAATTTAGTCTCAGTCCATAATTCAAGTTCATCCCCTGATTTACCAAGTGCCTGTCCCTTGGTGATAAAATCCAAGAGGCTAGTCATTCTGCAATATTTATCAACTATGATAACTCTGAAAAAAATGATGCAGCCAAAAAAACAATTCAGGAGAGAAGAAAAAAAAATGTATACCACCTGATATGTCAAATGGTGTCTGGAAAATTATAATGGATACCCCTGCACATATGAAGGACGTCTGTCATACACAACAGATTTAGGATAACTCTTCACACTGGGTTTACACACTGGGTCAATCTCTTGTATCAGTCTGTATGCATTACCAACTGTAATAGACCAAAATAAAATGTGTCTGCTTATGTTAACACAAATGGTATGATGATGATTGAAATGATAATCACAGAACACACGACACTACAACCACTGATAGGCCGGTGAAGAAGAAGGTATAGACCAAGAAAGTAAGAATAGACCTTCTATTTATACCCAAACCTATCAAACGAACAAAAACAGGATATCGTAAAATAACTTATATACACGGATAGGAGAGCAAAGGACTGAGAATCGCAACAGAAAAACACCACGAAAGAAAGAATATTATACAAGACAATAAGTAAACAAACTAAACGCAAACAACTAACACCAACAATTGTTCCACAAATTACACGAGGCTTCACAACTCCCCAAGTCTTAGACAGATTGGGTTCCCTACAGCGCAATTTGTCTCACAAAACCTATTAAAGACGACACAAGGCAAATTTCTTCAATGAAGAAAGATGGATTGTGCTCACCACTCACAATCACTCTTATACAGAAATTGAAATTAAATACTACCACACAGTATGAACAAAACAAAAACAAAACACTGGACAATGAAGTACCACAAGAGCTCTACTCGTGCACCCTGCAGCAAGGGCAAACAGGAATAAATATATGAATATTTAACTAATAACAAAAGCTAATATAAAAATAACATAAGTTTCAAGTACACTGTAGAAGTGATAGACAGAAGAAAGTCTAGATATGACGCGGCAAGTCCTAAAAGGAACTAGTATCAAAATAAACTAAGTTTAGTACACCTTTAAATATAACAGATCATAGGGTTCAAATATAACGTTAATTAATTTGCAAAAATGCTATTGAAGAAAGAATGGAATTTAAAAAATAAATAAATAAAAAAAAACCCTATTAGTTCCGGGCAATAACCTTATCAAGGAAGAAATAAATAACCAAATAAATTAATTAAAAGAAGTATAGCCTATATATATATATAAAAGAAAATATCCAGACGCACAAGTCAAGTAAACAGAAGACTTGAAATTTACAAAATTAATAATAAACTTAACTTAACAATTTCCTGTGTCCGCTGCTCCACTTGAGATAGGCGCAGGCTTGGAGTCCTGGTGTTACAGCTCAATGATGGACACCACAAACAACACACTTCACGCTGCAACACAGCACAGTCAAATCGAACTCAGCTCCTACGTGCACCTCAGTACACGGTGAACCTGGATCTTCTTCAGTACTGATACAAGGGGCAGAAAAGGAAAATGCGTCTCTCACTGCTTACACCATCTCCAGGAAAGATGTTATGATTTCAGCCGATCACCATCAAAACAATGGCCTTGTTATTCCATCACAAGACCCAGCAGACGATTTTTCCGGTGTCAACAGTCATGCCGAACTACACAGCACAGATAAATTGACAACAGATCAGCACACTCGTCACGGGGCGGAATAACATAATATCAGTGCGCCGAGGTAAACAAGACTGATTACCGCCTTTTCATTCTTCGTGCTACTTTCCAAAATAGCACTGTCGATTTCGTCAAAACTGTCCGTTCGCCTCTCCGCCAGTGATTAAACTATTTTTCGCTTTTAAATATTCAGTCCTTCTGCAGCTATACCATTGCTGATTATCACTGAAATGAAGACTTCAGTTTTGCACATTAAGTTCTTGTGACCTGATTCAAACAAATAGGCCTAGTTCTCTGTTCCGCTTGATATAATTTTTCCAACAACAATTCATGAGAAGGCGAAATTGTCAAAAATTCTGCAGAAAATTAGGGGTGGGTCCTCTCTTCCATTTACGAGTCCCCCAAAATTGTTAAGTGCTTGCTGTGTGTACACATTGACAAATATGTATTACATACACATGGGGCGACAAACATGGCTCGTTATTCACAGCTAATTGTTAATTCACTAAACTCCAACACGTAAATACGATATCCGACGACTTTATGTCACAAACTTGAGTATAACACAATAACACAGGCAGACTGCCGCTTTGGCCATAAATCATCACATAAGAAAAGCGCAATATATGATGTGCATAATTAGAACAGCATCTCATGGAAAGAATTTCACAATATCTTAATATATTTCCTATTTTCCTTCAACCATTCCGCCTTCACTCTCCACGTAATCTCTCCTCGCTCTAATCTCTGTCTCGAATGACCTTTTTACCCATGACCCTTTTCACACCTGATCAGTCTTCCCCACCACTACGTTCACAACAACTCAGTCATGCCCGTGAACTCGACATTAGCGCTTACTGCTACTAATACATTCATGCCCGCAAGCAAACTTAACATTCACTCACTTCAACTCACAACTTACATAAACATATCTAGTTCTCACCGGAGCATGAGTACTGACATTCATTCTATAAACCGTTCGTGACAGTCAGTAAGAATAATGTCGTGTTCAATGACATTAGTTCGAACAGGAATGTCAGTAAGGACATCCTGAAATTGTTGTAACATAGCAGAAACTTGTTTCTGTTCTCCTGGAGATAATTCGGGAGAAATCGCAACATCTTTCCATGACTCATTAGAATGAAGCGGAATCATTGGAAAAGGGAGATTCACATCTGAGAAACTCGTTTCCTCATCCTGTATTACTGACAGTGATGAGTAATGTCCATGTGGGACTGGTGAATCGTCCGTTGCCTGGAAAACAGGTTGTAAATAATCCAGACGTTCGTGGAATTCCGTGAGCATGTTGATGTGGAAGGTCTTATGCTTCCCATCAGTATCGACAATATAGTCGACATCGGAAACTTTTGATATTACATCGTACGCACCTTTCCAAGAAATAAGGAGTCTGTTTTCTCTACAAGGTAGCAGGACCAATACTTTGTCACCTGGACAGAGTTGTCGCAAGCGTCTGGTCTTATTGGCAAATTGCCTTGCCTTCTGTTTCGCAAATTCAGAAGAAGCAGTTGCCAATTTGCATGCTTCAATAATCTTGTGTCTAAGTGCAATGACATATTCATAAGAGGATTTTGTGTCATCGACAATATTATCAGCAGTTATGAGATCATGAAGTAGAGACATAGGACCTCGCGGTTTCGCGCCAAAGACAAGTTCAAAGGGAGAAAATCTTGTATGTTCATTGGCGACCTCTCTGTATGCAAAGAGAGCCGCGGGTAAAACCCTGTCCCAATCCTGAGGATGATCCTCAGTTATCTTACCTAATAGGTTTTTCAGAGTTCTATTAAGACGCTCTACCATGCCATTGGACATAGGATGATAAATACTACTCAGAGATCTTTCTATCTTAAGAGTTGACATCACGTGAGACATGGTATCCGATACGAGTTGGGTACCATGGTCTGACAATATTTCTCCTGGAAATCCCAGACGAGAGAATATAAGCCAAAGAGCATCTGCAATATCAGCAGTAGTTATGCTCTTCAGAGGGATAGTCTCTGGCCAACGTGTGCACATATCAACACACGTCAAGATATATTGGTGTCCTCTAGCAGACTTTGTCTTAAATGGACCAATGATGTCTATCGCCATTTTTTGAAATGGTCGAATAGGAATATCTGCAGCCTGAATAGGTGCAGCATTACGTGGACCTTTGGATTTAACTTCCTGACATACCCTACAGGATCGACAATAGATCTGTATGTCCTTGTTCACAAACGGCCAAAAGAAAGACGCAAGAACTCTAGATTTAGTACGGAAAAAACCCATATGCCCAGCACACTGAGAATCATGAGCGTGCTGTAAGATTTTAACTCTCATATTTTTGGGCACAAGAATTTGAGAATGAATGGACTTAGCGGAGTCTTGTACCATACGTACAAGTACCCCATTCTTCATCGTAATCCAAGATTTACGATTTGTGTCCTTATTCGGATCACCTTCTTTTGCTAGAGTAAAGAATTTCTTTAGAGTAGGATCATCTTCCTGCTGTTTTATAAAGGAATCACGCGAAATCTCCAAGAGATCACCTTGGTTCTGGTCATCATTATCTCCAGAAGGCGAAGATTGCGGCATGTTTAGAGCTTGAGCTCTAGTGACTACAGCATTTGCAGTATGCATATTATCACTTTCCCACTCGGCAATTTGTTGCGGAGTGCATTCTTTCGCACCATGAATGCGACCGACGATAAGATCAGCGATCGGATTCGGCAGAAGACATGCGTGCACATCTCCTGTAAAGAAGGGAGTAGAAATGTTGATAATGGCAGTGGAGTACTTCTCCAATGTGCCACCAAATGTTATGCATTTGATTATTTTGCCAGTGGCCCGAGAAGGATCTATAAGTGACTGTCTCACCCCAATGGTGGTGCACCCAGAATCGAAGAGAATTGAGACCGGAGTACCATCTACTAAACCATTATTTAATTTAAGAGCCCCTCTTCCATCATGCGCGACTGACGCAGGGAGAGCGGGAAGAGGATGACCACAGCTTAAAGTTGAAACTGTGGTTGGCTCGAATAATGTTTTGCATTGGAAACACTGAAATGCTCTGTCAAAATCGAAAGCAGAACATCCCACATTATTAGAGTCTTTCCTATCATTGGTTTGCTTACCGGCTTCATGAAACTCTTGTTGTGCAGAGTTAGCCTGGTAATGAGATTTACCATGTCTTTTGTGTTGTGATCTACCTCGATTATTGTTGCCTCTGTAATTATTATTCCCTCTGTTATAACCCCTGTTTGGGTTTGAGTCATAATGTTCATCATTATAATCATCATGCTCATTATAGTGAGAATCCCTGTAGGATTGATCCCGTTGTGTCCAAGAAGGAACACCCTGGTAATTTCTATTATTACTTCCTCTACGGAAATTTCTATAGTTATGGCCACCCCTGTATCGAGGACTGTCAACTCGTTTCCAGAATTTAGAAGAAGAACCCTGATTTGGTTGGTTACCTTGGTTTTGATGATTACGCCAATTAACCCTTTTGTCAAATTTATTTTGAGCTCCCTGAAAGTTGTGTGGGTACTTGGGATTGTATTGTGTTGCTAAAGCAACCGGCATACCCTCTTTAATCTTAGTGTTGCTAAGAGTTACGTCCAGGTGTGCCGTAACGTATTGGTCACAATATTCTTGCATTTGTTTTAGTGTTTGTGGCTTACGCTCGTGTAGAAATTCAAGGAAATGTTTATTGATAGAAGACATGACCTTGTCTCTGAGCAACAAATCCATAAGAGCATCATATGTTTTCTCTATTTTGGATAATTCAATCCATCGTTGAAATGGAAGACGTATTTTCCCAATGAATTCTGAGAATTCAACCCCCGTCTCAGGTACCATTCTTTTAAACAACATGCGATAACCTTCCTCTGGTAACTGAAACTTCTTAATCAAGGCTTCCCTAATAACATCATAATTATCCTTGTCATCCTCTTCAACCAAACATAGACTAGTGAGAGAATCGCCTGTTGGATTCTCAGATAATTGGTTAACATATTGCGATTTATCAACATTATGAGCCCGACAAGCACGTTCAAACCTCTGAAGCCAGAATGTTATATCATCATTGGCAGAATTGAATGTTGGTACCTTAACTTTATAAGTAAAGGGTTTACTATTACCACTAGATGCCTGATTAACATTACTCATACTTGTCAATTTCAATTTCTCTAATTTAAACTCATGTTCTCTTATTGCTTTTCTCTCTTCAGCTTCTCTGTCTAATCTTTTCTGTTCAGTTTCTCTGTCTATTCTCTTTTGTTCAATAGCAGCAGCAGCTTTTCTGTCTAGTCTTTTTTGCTCTGCCTCAAATCTCCTTTCTTCCACCTGCATCTGCAATTTCTTTTGTTCAGCAGCAGCATCAGCAGAAGCTTTTCTCTCCTCAGCAGCAGCTTCTAATTTTTTTTCTTCTATTTGAAGTTTTCTCTCCTCAGCAGCAGCTTCTAATTTTTTTTCTTCTATTTGAAGTTTTCTCTCCTCAGCAGCAGCTATTCTCTCCTCAGCAGCAGCTTTTTTATCCTCAGCTTGCATCTGCAATCTGAAATTCTCAGCATCTATCTTCTTTTGTTCAACTTCTGCTTTCCATTTATTCTCATCTTTTTGTTTTTTCTCTTCTGATTTTAATGCAATAGCAAATTGAGCAGTTTCCCATTCTTCTAACTCTTTCCCAGTCTTATCAAGGGATTTCCCTTGTGCAATAAAGTAATCTAATGTAGACATCTTGTCTTATTAAATCAGAAACCTGAAAAAGTAAATAAATTACCTTATTTCACTTTTATGGGAGACAAGTCTATACTATAGACTTAGTCTTAGTGAAAAACTTGTATGGTTATTTTGTTTATAATATAACCAATACCAACGGGCTGATCACCCGTTTGCCAGTCACTTCGATTACGGAAACAACAGCAGATGGATTGATTTGCCGTTGCCCTAAAGACGCCAATAGGCGTGATGGGAAACAATGGCAAAGAAAACCTATCTGCTGTTGCCCTAAGACGCCACTAGGCGTAATGGCCACTGACTGCTTTGACGGTCGGTGGCTAAGGACGGAGGAAGAAGAAGAATATAACCAATGATAACTTAAGTACCTGTGGAAAACAATAACTGTATATCCCAAACACTGTGGGAGACAAGCCTTACAAAGGTCTTGTATACTTCCTTAATGTAATCAATGATCACTTGAGTACCTGTGGATAATAATATTTTCTATCCCAATAACTGTGGGAGACAAACCTTACAAAGGTCTTGTACACTTTCTTAGTGTAATCAATGATCATAAAGTACTGGTCTGTACTATAATATAAGTGTATTCAACAATACCTCATATATCATATGTCAACTCAAGACATTCACAAAGGACAAACAAGAAAAGACCATATGAGAACATTTGCAGAAATCAAATTAAATTAAATAGGACAAATCAGAGAAAATGATCACAGAATCTGTGATGATAACTGCAATAAGATAACAAGACAAATAACGCCACAGTGTATAAATATAAATTGTATATAGAAATCAAAAATAGAAAAGGGTAGACCAACAAATTACAAACAAATCAAAACAAACTAAAGAACAGAGGAATATTACAAAAACAACAATGAGTACAGTCTTCACAACTAACACTAATAGCAACAGCTGTCGCAGCAAATTTCCAATCAAGAAAATTGCACCTATAGAAACGCACATATCAGACCCTCTATTACGTGGGATACTCTGTTGTGTGACACCGCCCAACCAGAACAACAACCCGCAGAGTACAAACAAATATCACATATAAACATGTAAACATAAATAGCATAAATGCATATAATATTATCAAATAGTATGGCAATGTGATGTGTTGCAGAGAGAATGTGTTGCGGAGAAGGCTCAGTTGTACTGAATAATGGTACAGTAGTATGGTACTTTATTAAATAATTAATTCTGGCCTAAATCATTAAAGTTCAACACAAACTATGGCAGTGCAGGAGAATCCACTGTTTACTGTTCCTAAGAATCACAAGTAAGACTTCTCGCTTCAGTTGCACTGTACATTTCGCAAACACTGTCAAATATATGCTCCAACACTGATGTGTAATGCTGTCTTTTCCGAACAAACTTGCTGTGTAACACTGTCTGTTCTATGGCAAATGTCCAACGAAAAAAAATGTCAACAAACGCTGACCTAGTTACTGTATACGCTGGAACAGAACAGGTCAAGCTTACATCGACTGTATAGCTGTCCTACTGGTGTTGATGTGGTCAAACAAACGTTCTTGTAACTGTAAATGACTCTCAATAACAAGACTGCGAAGGCTGGACCCAGGAATCTGGCTCACCACTGTAAAAAAATGGAGACGGATTGTAAAATGTCACTGCTGTGTTAATTGATACCAGGCATGCTCCAGTCTACCCAGCGGTGCTGTAAATGGGTAACTCACTCTAGTCCTGAGTTAGGGAAGGCAAAGGCAGCTGTGAGAAGTGGTTTCCTTCTGAGGCTCCAGGAGGAGCAGGCCCTTAACTTGGTCAATTCAACCGACGAAGGATGGTGTAAAGATGGAGTGAGAGTGTAGAGTGTTATTAACGCGAATGATGGAATGTTCGTATCGTGACCAATCTAAAGCACTCATTCACTCATGTCTATAAGGCACCAATGCAGACTGCTGAAATCTTTTCATACAGTTTATTCAGACGCACATACTGGGACAGAACGAATAGATCATAAGTACATGTTGACACATCAATCTTCAGGCATGAATAGCAGATCCCATGTCATGGAACATTCAAATATAATGGGTGGTACAAAACAGTATTCAATGTTCTGATACACTACGGCCGCATCCACTATCTGACTGAACGCGTCAGTAAAGGCGGATCGGTAAACAAATGAAGAGTTCGATGGACGAACCTTCTTTCCCTTGCTACGTTCTTAGGTTGCTTATATTCAATGTTTATATCATACTGTGAAACCACGATAAGGGGTTTTCATATAAATGAGATCTCCATGCCACTGTCCGAATAGTAAGACACACGACCCGTTCTCTGGACAGTGATCTATAATGATGACAGGAATACAAAGATGGCCTCCTTCCCTGAGCTTTCGCTCACTCGCCCAGCAGAAGAATAATCATCAGTCAAAGTTGATTCAAAACTTGAATAAGTATAACTTTCCAGAGTTACCATACAGTCCCTTTGTCAGAAGGTTACTTCATGAAGACATAAGCGCTGATGGAACCTGTCATCTACAACAGTATCTAGTTAAACGACCAACGATGCACGAAAATACGTTGCTTCATCTAGGTCTAACCATAAGGAGATCGTCAAAAGGGAGTGGATTTACCTTGGGTCCGAATAGTACATACTACAGTACATGAGGAGAGTCTCTAACACTATAATCTTGTAGAGACACAATCTCCTACTGAAGAAATCACTTCATAAATCATTTTCCACTCTAGAAAGGACCAACCCTGGAAATGCGTGACCAGCCATTGTAGGCGGCAATATCGGAACTCATCACGACTCGTTAAGACAACCAACACCTCCGCTAGTGCGGCATAAAGAATATAGTCCAGCCTACCCATACAAAATATACAATATAGGACTGAATCTACTTGCACTAATAATATGTAATACATATGAATTCAGGCCATAAACATTCTAAGAACGATCAATCTATTTTCTGGCTATGACAAATGATGAATGCCAAAATATAAGTATTCTTACGCCCGATCAATATCAAGGGAGATTATCCATATAATCAAACGTATGAATCAAACATGGATTATCTGGCTTTACAAAAGAAAGCATTTTCGTACCCAATTAAATACAACAATATATTTTCCATATTAAATAGACATATCGTACATTTGTAATCTGTGCATTCAAAAAATATGTTCGCAACACAGCTAATCTCTTTTCTTCTCTTTCTGTAGCTAATCTCTTTTCTTCTCTTTCTGTAGCTAATCTCTTTTCTTCTCTTTCTGCAGCTAGTCTCTTTTCTTCTGCTTCCATCTTCTTTTCTTCAAACTGGAGCCGCTTTATTTCCGCCTCACGATCCGCCTCCAATGCCCTAGCCTCTTTGTCAGCCTAAATCTGCAGCCTCTTAATTTCTTTATCTGCCTCTAACTTTCTTTCCGCTTCATATTTTCTTTCTTCACGTTCAATAAATTTGTCACATTCAGTTGTGACATAAGCAATCATAATTTGCCCCTTCATTCCCAGCTCTTTAGCAGCCTGCACAGCAGCAGATCGAAACTTTGCCAGGTCAGCCATTTTCTAACAGGCAAATTTATACAATGTCTAACTAAGCAATTCTATCTATGACTAATTATACTAGGGACAACCACAAGCACTGAGAACTGAACCTTATTTATTTTCCACCCAAGAATACCTTTTTAATTTTATAAATCCCGGAAAGGACCCCAATATATGTGGTGAGTTGGGAATTAAATATATTTATAGGGGACTTAGTGTACTGATTGAGATCAGCTGTGAAGGTTTCTGAAGATAATAAATTTGGTGTGTATACAGAAGACCTTACTTGCTACCACATTTCGATCTCAATCAGACTTATTCTTGAGTAATGAATAATAGCTTCGTTAAGTGTCTAGGGTTATGATAGTGATGAAGTGTAAGTATAACAACCAACTGACATATACACAATTGCTTTAATAATTTCCACAATTTACAGCACTTTGACAATCACAAACACATAACACTCTAAAAGACTATCTTATTAAGTCAAGGGTTAAGTTTTTAGAATGTATTAATGATCTTTCAATATCTTTCCTGATTCTATTGTATTTGTGAATCAGGAATCACAATAAAAATGTAATCACAATATTTATATACAAGTATTTATACACTGGATATTTATCCAGTCATAGACTGTTATATCAATATGAGTGTGGTGTTGTTGTGTAATATTATGAGGTAATATTGTCATTAAGAGCTAGACTGTTGGTTGTCATCATGACTTCATGTGTTTGTTACTGGTGGAAATCTTATTGAAGGATTCACAGATTATGTTTCTTTAAACTTTCTGTCCCCTTTTATATAATAAAGTTCAGTTCAGGGTTATTTTGTTCAAGGTTGAGTCTTTGCGTGCTAACAAGCTCTTATCTCATAATGCAGTTGCAGGAAACCTGTATCCTCTGCTCGCTTGCTTCTCAGTTTGATAGTATGATAGACAATGGCCGCTATCTTGTGCAAGGAGTCTGCTGCCAGCTTTCTGGATCACGCAGTACTCAGACCGGACGATGCAATATCACCATCTATACCACGGCCCCTGAAATGAGACGGTTGTGCCTCCTTTCTTCATAACTAATATACAATTATTATTCCACACTGAAGTACATGACAGTACAAACATAAAGTTCAGCGCTTTAGGCCAACTGCTAGCTTTTCATGTGACAATATACACCAGTATTCCTCTCCCTAATGGTTACAACGCCTCTGCAATTCCAGCTGTAATCCCTTCCATACAATAGGATAGGTGTTATGTTACTATATGGCAATCCAATATATATATGCAGTTATACTCCTCTCTGACAATCTTTTACATGGTGGAGCAATATCTAGGCTTTGCCTCATGTTTGCTACTGATCCACACACATACAGACATAATTTATCGTTTCACATTCAATTTTCATATAAAATACAGATTAAACATGTCTAGTTTACCACAATTCGTAAGGAAAACACACTAAAGATGACTGACACAGTTTGATCTGCGGTATGTCCAGGCTGTTATATATATATATATTTAATTTTGAATAACACTGCCTGCTCTCATCTCTCACAATGTGTAACGACATGGCGTCCCCTCTAAGATTTTTTCTGCCAATATCCAGTACACTGGCCAATCGTTTTGAATATTTTCAAAAGAGTATACACAGTCATTCAAATATTTTCATTCACTTTTAGTCCGTTTCTAGGAATTTATTTGTTATTCATAGGTCACCCAATCAAATTTCTTTTAACTTCAAGGTTCAGCCAATGGCCTCCCTCGTACTATCTTAGACTTTCTGTCACTACTATGTTTCACAAAATTCAGGGAATTCCATCCCAAGCAGATATGACCAAACCTGACAGTATCTCTGTTCTCTATATGTTTTATTATCAATATCTAATTATCTAATGGACTTTTTAGATAATTTATTACATATTCCTAGTCCCCTAGCCTTCCTGTACACGAATATATGCTTTTCAAGGGGCTAAGTGGCGTAGTTAAGAATACGATCTTTTTTCGATGTTAAGTGTTTAATTTCAACTACCACCTGTTCAATCCTTTACGACTGTACTATCAGTATAAAGTCAGGAGCCCTGCGTAAAATATCAGGTTTCCTAATAAAAATTAAACCTGTTTTTAAAACCTAATATCGTATCATTAGTTTTTTTCATCACTGTTTATTTGAAAAAAATCAGGCCATGCACACTGCGAGTTGGTTTATTTTTTAAACACACGGCGAGCTGCTTGTGTGACCGTGTTGCACATTCCGTCTATCTCTCTCTCTCTCTTCTTCTAAGCCCGTCTGTCTTTCCAAGGCTAACCTTGTGCGCGATTTTGCACTAATGTTAGTTTTTAAAATCAAGGTCGTCTAGAAGATTTGACTACACATTCTATTTTTAGAATTACGGTTATCGCCGTATCGTTTAGTCTAAGCATTTTATTTATGAACGAACGAATTAGGACAAGTAGGATTCTTGTGTTGGCCATTACGGCGTTATACATCGAAGGCGTTATCTATATTGGGAAAGCACTGATCTTTCTCCATTCTTCTTCCTATCGTATTATTTCGTTCGGATTTACATTTATGTTCTAATTTATATATGGGTATTAGAATTTTTCACCACAGATAGATAGATAGATAGATAGATAGATAGATAGATAGATAGATAGATAGATAGATAGATAGATAGATAGATAGATAGATAGATAGATAGATAGATAGATAGATAGATAGATAGATAGATAGATAGATAGATAGATAGATAGATAGATAGATAGGTAGATAGATAGATAGATAGATAAATAGATAGATAGATAGATAGATAGATAGATAGATAGATAGATAGATAGATAGATAGATAGATAGATAGATAGATAGATAGATAGATAGATAGATAGATAGATAGATAGATAGATAGATAGATAGATAGATAGATAGATAGGTAGATAGATAGATAGATAGATAGATAGATAGATAGATAGATAGATAGATAGATAGATAGATAGATAGATGATTTACGTGTTTTGTTTTCTGTGTGAATATATGTAGAAAACGTTTTGAGTCCAAAATCCTTTGTTTAAAGACGGCTTTATTTCTGCAAATTCATACTAGATGTCTATATTCTGCCAAAAGTGTAAGTAACTGCACTTTAATGCATGAAGTAATTTTGGGAGAGATGTTGATCATAACTGCTTTACATATACTGTAACTAATTCTTGTGTGTGAGTGTTTTTTTTTTTTATGTCTGTTTCAAAAAGTTCAAAGTTTCTGTCACTGTATTACAATTACAGACCATGCGTTCCTCTGTCTCTTTGGCGTTCAGTCTTCAAAGTTTACTTACTACTATTTACTTAGTAGTTCCTCTTCTACTGTGAGGTGTAGAGGTTTAGAAGAGAGAGTGCCATACTATCCTATTGGGTGTCTTCCTCCTGGCCTGGTTCCATTCTAGCGATCGGTCCTACAGAGATTGTCTAATGTTGTCCTCCCAACGGACTTTAAAAGGTCTGGATCCCTGGCTCTTAGTTTCCCATACTTTTCGGGGTGGCCGATCTTCTCCCAATCAGAGACATGGCCAAACTATCTTAGTTGGGACTGTTCTACTTGGATCTGCAGGGGTTGGGTTTTTAGGCCATTATGTATCGTCTGACTTGTCCATGTTTGTTGAAGTTTTTGTGGTAAAACGTTTTTTTTTACGAGATGGGGTAACCAGCTCCATGCCTAAATCAAGTCCAACACGAAAATAAGAATCTTCAACTCAAATGTGAAGTCAGTCCTATTGAGACATGGAGAGCAACAAAAACAACAACCAAAAAGCTAGAAACGTTTACAAACGTGTGTGTTACTGATGTACTGGGATGCTGTGTTTTAGTGCTGCTGACTGGCACAACTGGTTGATGTCAGCAATGTCGGGCTTACTGATAGTGGCCGACAGGTGTTTAATAGTTGATTGAATGTCGTGGGTCCCTTAGGTTTGTTTAAATGTGATGTAACCCACACAACAGTAACGTTAGGGTCATGAAATAGACCAACGGGTAAGATGAATAAGTTTCCACATCATTCACTGTTTATTGACGACAGAAAACATCGACATCATAGACAGCAAACCATCATAAGTTATAACAGCAGATATAATCCATAGGAATTTGATTGCATAAACAGCAAATCATCACAAGTTATAATAGCAGATATATGCACGTTGATAACAATAATCCATAGGAATGTGTTTGGACTCAATAACCGCCGTCATCTCAATGACGGTGTAAGCTCTACCGTTGTAGTGGATTTGATGGTATTGTATGGTTGATGTTACCTAGTGTGATGCATGAGGTCAGCTGTGAAGGCTCCTGAGATAAATGTAGCTGGGAATTTACAGAAGGCCCTTCTTGCTACCACTTACGACCTCACACATATCTTTTTTACTAATGAATGTGGCTACGTAAAAAATCTAGGGTACTGATATGTAATGTGTTGTGGTAGATTACATACACACACACACAGATATTTAATAAGTCTAATAATATTAATAAAATTTATAATACACTGAACTAACTCAAGCTGTTTAAATTTTGATATTAAATTTTCTTTAAGTTTATTTGTTCTGAACCAAGGATTTATTTTGGTCAGAACATATGAAAGGTTTTGAAATTATGAATGAAATGCATGAATATATGTCATAATAAAATAGAAAATGTGTACATATGTACTTTACAAGACTAGTTAATATTACTACTGTTTATATTTGTAATTTCTCTGGGAGAACGATTAATGGATGTGCTGTTGGGGTGGCTTCATCACTCCCAGTCTATGACTACCAAACATTGTCCATTTACTGATGGGAGGAATACAAGTTTTATTTCCCAACATGGTATGTTCTAGTTGAGGGGAATATAGTTGGTGTGTTAGTTAGTAAATAAGTTGGTGAAGGTCCAGCAGGCCCGACGCTCACGTATCTTGACTGAGTAGTTCTGGTGCTGGAATCTGGTGGCCCCACCTCTCCGTGCTTGGGGGCAATATAAGGCTGCTCTGACAAAATACTAGACTGCACTGGTCCACACTTGTATTTATCAACACAGCATTTGACACCGCTTCGGTGCCAAACAGAAACTCACACTTCTGCAACAAAAGTATTGGGTCATGTGTCAGAACTCTACCTCCTGAGCCACTTCTGTACACAACATTACACAACAACACCACATAGACGGGGTCAGATCTCTCTGACCATACAGCACATCTTACCAAGTTGATTTCACATAGAACTAGTTCCCCAAGACTACATATTCTGAAATATGTTCATTAGCTTCCTGCTATTGAATAAGATAGGTGATATGTTCCACTGATCTCAACCCTTGATCCGCCCTTGATAATCCTTGCTGGCGTTTATGTATTTTGTTTGTCTCTAGACCCTGAACTTGGGCTGGGGATCTAGAGCGAATCCTTACTTGCTGTAAGGGATAGATTTTGATATGGCAGTATCAAATCACTCGAAACATTAAACAATATTAAAATATACAAAGAAATACTTTCAGTCTTACCAGAATTATGAATAGAGAACACAGTTATATTCTAGCAAAACTCAGCTGAGCTGCTGGCTCTAGTATGGCGTCCCTCTAAATATTGCAATTAGCTTCTGGGAATTACACCACTGAAGAATTACTGTGTCTACTACTGGACAATTTATGTTGAATGGCAAAAATGCGCGTCTGTGCGCCGATAATATGATTATCTGTGGCCAATCACCGACTTCCCCCCTTTCAAATTTCAAACCTCCTACCAAAAGTCAATTCAGTCATACCTCAGTCAAGTATGTATTATTGTCTGTTGGTCCGTCTGTCTCTACTTGCGTTTTTTACAAAAACACACTTGTTTCTACATGCATTTCCTACACGAATCTGCCTCTAGAGTTATTTTTAGCCACAATTTTCCACTATCTCCCCCTCTCTTTCATTCCAACTAGATTTTAGCACTTGAGTCTCAAGGCCGCAATTTTTTGAAAATTAGTGACATTTTTTTTAACAGTGCAGTCGCTCGTCTGTTATGAACAACACAGTCTTTTGTCAATATCTTCATTATTATCTATCCGTCTGTATAAATGAAAGCATATTATTTCTCTGCTCAAGATGGGCCATCAGACTAGCTAGGTTTTATATTCCTAACATTATTATTAAGAAAAAGTTACTTTTCAAGGTTAGTTGTTTTTTTGAAATATGTTCGAGCATCTTCTGTAATGCGTTTGCCGCTGCATTCAAATAAAAGGACTAAGTATCGTAAAAGCGTCCAAGAAATGACTGTTGCGTATAATAGCTAAGGTCCCTTTTGTCCATTTCTTTACATTGTGTCAACTTGGGGACGTGAATTTTTTTCCTTTCCCCACCAATTGCGTCTTTTTAGCCTTGCTAGTTTCAAGCACGTGTTCAGTCATATTTTTTCTTTTTGATCTCCGTTCCCTCCCGTCTCTAAGGGTAAACATTTTGCCTTCACGTCTAACAAGTTAGTTTCCATGGCGGGTAGTGAACCGCGGCATGGGCGATCATGTCTTCTAGTAGCTTACGCCTTATGTTTATCCCTACATTTTATCTTTGGAGATATTTTAACGTTGTATCACGGTTAAATTTATCACACATCTCCCCACTTGAAAACATGCCTACGGCAAGTTCCAAAACCAGTGATACACATAGATAAAATAACTCCTCACGCCTCCCACTACTCTAATTTTGATCACAGGGGTGCCGACTGAGGAAATCTGCACCGACATTCAATGACCCTGGGATGTACTCAATACTAAACTGATAAGGTTGCAGTAATAAAGACCACCTCAACTATCTTGCGTTTTCATGCTTAGCCTGAGATAAGAATACTAGGGGCTGATGATCCGTCTGGACCACAAAAGTCCTACCATACAGATAGATTTGGAACTTCTTTATTGCCCATATTAATGCTAAACATTCTTTTTCGCTTGTGGAATATCCTTGCTCCGCCTTATTCAATTTGCGGCTTGCATAAGCGACTGGGTTCAGTTCCCCATCAGGTGAAGATGATCTTTGCAACAAAGCCGCCCCGAGTCCTACATTACTTGCATCTGTTCTTACGACAAAGTCCTGTGTCAAATCAGGCAGTTTGAGAATATGCTTGCTAGTGAGTTCTTCCTTTAACTCTTGGAACGCTAATTCACATTGCGCAGTCCAAACTATTTTATTTGGATGTCTCTTGCGAGTCAAATCAGTCAGAGGAGCACATATTGAGTTAAAATTTTTGATATATTTTTGGTAAAAACCACATAACGACACGAATGATTGCACGTCCTTTTTTGTTTGTGGTCTAGGTGCTCTCTGCAGTTTTTCCAAGTTCTTGGGGTCAGGGGTCATGTTGCCCTGATATACAGTGTGTCCCAAGAATTCCAACTCTTTGCATCCAATACAACATTTTGTTGGCCTAGCAGTTAAGTTCGCCTTCCTAAGCCTATTAAATAACATTTTTAGAGCGTCAATGTGTTCTTCAAATGTCTCTGTGGCGACGAGAATATCATCCATAAAATTCGTGATACATGGGTTATTCAGGGGATCCAACAATTTGCGCATCATCCTTGAAAATACACTCGGAGCATTTTTCAGTCCGAATGGTAGCATGTTGAATTCATAATGTCCATCCGAAGTGCTAAAAGCCAAATAAGGCCTCACATCAGGCTTCACTGGAATCTGGTAATAGCCTTTACTAAGATCCACCTTTGAAAAGTATTTTGCCTTGTTTAATCTGGCAAATAACTGTTTTGTGTCTGGTAATGGATCCACTTGTCCTTCTGTGACAGCATTCAGTTTCCTGTAATCTATGCACAGTCTGTGTTCCCCAGACGGTTTTCTCAACAAAACTACACTGGAGCTAAAAGATGATTCACTGTGTGAAATAATCCCCTCCTTCAACAAATAATCTATTTCTTCTTTCAATGCCTTCTCCTTCGCGAACGGAATAGAATAGGCTCTCATACAGATTGGGTTTGAGTCTACCAGTTTCATGTCATACTGTAGCAAATTTGTATGTCCTGGTTTATCTGTTAATACATCTGTATGTTCCTCCAGAACCTGTTGAACTCGCTCCCTTTGATTTTTAGTCAGGTGCTTACTGACTTTTACCTGTGCTGCTGTTTCACAAGGATGTAATGGGTATTCATGTGAGGTGAGTGGTTCCTTTTGCATTTGAGTTGCGATAGCCAAGGTCAGTAAGGGGGTGCTTTCCTGGAGAGGTCTGTCCAGATACTTCTTTAAAAGGTTTACATGATAAACTTTCTCCTTCCCCTTTTTGTCAATTTTATAGTTTGTTCTAGACACCTTCTCTAGAACCGTATATGGACCTTGCCATCTGTCACAGGATATAATTTCACTAAGTCTATACTGGTTACCCTGTAGAGTGGTAACACTGCTATTCATCCTTTAAAACCTGCTCGGTTAGTTTTCGATTAGAATGAAAGCCGGAAGAGACCTTTTTGGCGCAAAAGGGGATGCTTGCGATGTCCGCCGGCCGGTGAGGTCGTAGATGGTTTTTGTCAGCAGTTTTGCTGGGGAATTATTTGGATGCCAATTGTTGTTTAGTGCTTGCCGATTTTCATATGTGTAGGAATATTTGAGGGGTGCTAGATTGAGCTTAGAAAGTTCTAGTGATTTTCCCTTCCTGATTATTAATTGTGATACGTTGGTTGCAATTGTGTATTGCTTTAACCTAGTATTAGGTGCCGCCTCTGAGCGATAGTTCAGTGCCTTCACTGATGAGTTTAGGTCGGTAACCATTTTGGTTCTCATGACGAATTATAGTGTTCGCCAGGATATGTGGCAGTTTTCAGTGCATTGTGCTGTGCCTTTGTGCTATTAGGAGAGTTGGTATGATTATCGCAAGTAAGTTGGCTTATGTATTCATTATCTTACGTATTGCAGTTTCATGCATAGTGATTGTTGTGTGTACTTCTCATTAAAGGGATATTACTGTATTTGAGGCGTTATTGTATTACTCATGTCAGCTATTGTGTGCTGTGGTACTATTTTGTAGACAATGAGCCGTGAGTTAAATCCACGGTACAAATAGGGTTAAATCCAACAGCATCTATAGATTGTTGTTCTGACAACTGGGTGGCTCTGGTCCGGTCAGTTAGAGGCCATGGGGCCAATGATTTTCTATTTATTCGCTCATATTTATTGCGGACTATTCTTTGGGTCATGAGGCCTGTATGTTATAGCGTTAATTCCCAGCGAGCTGACGTTTTGACCCAGTATGATTATTGCCATTAAATTTGTGTACACACACAGTGTTAGAAGGCTAGTAACGCCACTGTGTTGGCGCCTTCATATTTTCCTAAACTCACGGGTGTGAGTTGTTTTCGTTTTTTTTCCAGTGTCCTGTGAAAGGGTAGTGCGTATGTTAGTTTGTTACGATATTGTTTACGGTCGCGTGACCTGACCTCGTTCTCAAGCGCTGACCTACTTGTAGCATCGCAGTTCGCTATGGCTATTTTTTGTACGGTTTCATTTTATCGCAGGTTGAATAGTGTGTAGTTAAGTTTCAAGTTCTTTGTTAGGGTACTGTTGCAGTGTTGTTTACAGTTGTTGAAGTGTTAAGCTATTGTTACAGTGTGTGTCAAACGAGTCAGTTTGACACATTTCTGAGTCTTTTTGCTTGTTGGCGACAGTGATCCAGCCGGAGCAGCGAAGTGACAGGTGTTGTTAGAGGGGTTAAGTAGGATGTAGAGGAAACCAGTTTGGCTATTTTCTTTAGTGTAGTTGGGCCCGAGTGATAGACTGTGGTGTGATCAGGAGGGAGATTTTGTCAATATTGGTGTGCTCAGGGCCCGAGTGATAGACTGTGGTGTCATCAGGAGGGAGATTTTGTCGGTATAGACCAGTGTTCCTGCAAAGTGATGTCATCATCATACTACCCAGATGGGCCCACCCAGGGGTGAATAAGCTTTGACGTGACCTGCCTAAGTCGACGCCTGTAACATTGCTCTGACGTGACCTTCCTAGGCCGACGCTGTCAACCCAGAAGGGCCCAATCAGGGGTGAATCTGTTTGCGCTGGTGCCCTGCTGACTTACAGAAGACTGTGTAGTCAAGCTGTGTAGCTGAACTGTGAAATAGTACACATTTTCTGTGATAATATAGACAGTGCTGTGTTAGCACCGTGGTGTACCGTGGCACTCAGTCTTGACAGTGTACTTATTCCTGGACTATATTCGTTTGGATCACGTATTTTCAAGTGTGGAGTCTTGTTTGTTCTGTTCATCATCTTCGTCAGTGCTGAGGATTCTGCTTACTCAAGCGCCGTTGGAGCTTCAGTTAAGTTATTGTTTGTATGTTTATGTATTATGTCATATATTGAAATTTTCTTGTTTTTCTGAGTATTTAATCTTCTTGGCTGCCTTTCTTACTGATTCTATTTATCAGTTACTTTGATGTGTTGTATAGTATAGTGCGGTTTTCTTTATCTGCTTCTTAATTTGTTGTTGTTTTCTTTCCTTTTGTTTTGTCTTTTCTCATTGTATTAGTATGACTTAGTTTGTTTGATTGTACGTTCATTGTTGGTTAATTTGATTTTGCTCTGTGTTCTTTGTAGTTTGGGGTTATTGTATGTTATATTTTGATATATTATAATATAATTGTATTGATACTTTGCTTAGGTTATTATTACTGAAGGGAAGACAGTGCTTGGTGCAAGAGTTGGCTTCTAGCACCTCATTGTTGATTGTGGTTTTCGTTGTGTGTTTGGTGGTATAGTGTATTGATGTGTGAGTGTAATCCAGTTTTGGCCTGTCGTAGGAAAAGATTGGATTAGACCAATTCTATTAGGTTGTGGCTGTATTTGTTCTGTGGTGGAGTCTGACAGACGAATTTCCTGCAGCTGCCCTGCATAACATTCCAGAGCCCTGTTGGTGTTAGCTGTAGTTGTAAAGTGTGTAGTTATATTGTCGTGTATATTTAGTATTTCTTGTCTTCTGTTTAAATGGTGTTTTCTCTTGTCCTATCTTACAATCTTGTAAATACGTTTACAGGTATCCCTTGTTTTCGTTCGTGCTCAGTCACGCATTGTAGATATTAATCTATCTTTGCTCTTTGTGTTCTATCATCCTGTTCCTCGTGACTGGAATTTTGTTTTCGTGGTGTGATGTGGGTGTTTCCTTAATCTGTGTAATCCTCATTTGTGTTCATTTTCCATAGATAGAACTTGCATAACAGAGAGTATTGAGTGTAATAATAAGAGGAGTGGTATGGGTTCATAGCGCCAGTGTGGGCGCCATTAGAGAATTGTTGAAGTAATACCTATTTTGAACCAGGGTGACAGTATTGTCAAGGTATCAGAAAGTTGTGATGATACAACTATTGATTATCCTAAGTTGATACATTGTTTTCAAGGTATCGGGAAGTTGGTATTAGACAGCTACTGACTATAGAATAAGAATATAGAAAGACCTAATTTTGCACAAGTGGTGATAACATAGCCAAGAGGCTAAGTGTGACTTTATTTATATTATAAGAGGTAAAGATTGATGATATATTTACACTAAGAGGTGAGGTGACATATACTTACACGCAAATATATAGATATATGCATATGGAGAAGTGATTTTTTTAAAAATTATATTTACTGCACCATTGTAACCAGAGAGTTATCCACTGATATAGGTGAAGAGTTTACAGTACATACAACTGAGTGATTTCATAGTAAATCTATTGTAAGAAATAATACTAAGCATTTTGAGTGACAACATGGACATTGATACTTACACGCGGATGGGCCAAGCAGCCGGGTACACAGGAAAAGAATTAGTGGAGTTTGCTAAGGCAGAATTCCATTCAGTGGAGAATCAAAAAGCTTTGAAAGAGAAGGAAGAGAGGGAGAGAATTGATAAACAAAATGCTCTAAGAGATGCTCGAGCTGAAGAGCTAGAGCTAAAAAGAAAAGAATTCGAATTGCAAGAAAAGAAGATAACAGAAGATAGAGAATTGCAAGAAAAGAAGATGACAGAAGAGAGAGAATTGCAAGAAAAGAAAATGACAGAAGAGAGAGAATTGCAAGAAAAGAAGATGAAAGAAGAAAGTGAGTGGAAACAGAGAGAATTCGAATTGCAAGAAAAGAAGATGAAAGAAGAGAGAGAATTGCAAGAAAAGAAGATGAAAGAAGAAAGTGAGTGGAAACAGAGAGAATTCGAATTGCAAGAAAAGAGGATGAGAGAAGATAGAGAGTTACAGTTGGAGAAGGAGAGAATGAGAATAGCGTTGGAAGAGAAAATGATGGATAAAGAATTACAGTTAAAGAAGTTAGAAGTGGGTGCGAGTGGTCAGAACTCAACTTCTGGTGGGGCTCATCGTCCTTTTAGGCTGCGGCTACCAAATTTTAATGAGAAAATAGACAGTTTAGATTTCTTCTTGGAAAGATTTGAGGCCGAATGTGTGGCCTATAAGGCTGACAGGGATCAGTGGCCATCACTTTTATCGACACTGCTAGTGGGGCCTGCGATGGAGACTTTTTATAGCCTCCCTGTAGAGGAAAGGGCTGACTATGATAAAGTAAAGGAGAGATTGCTCCGGAGGTTCCGGCTGACTGCTGACGGCTACCGGACGCGTTTTAAAAACGCGATGCCTAGTTCAGACCAAGACTTCGAGGATTTTATCTCGAAGATAAAACTTCTGCTGAATAGATGGATCGAAATGGAAGGGATCCCTAAGGATTATAATGGCTTGCTGGACGTGGTGCTACGAGACAAAGTTTTGTCCTCGTGTTCCAGTGAGTTGGTGGCGTTCTTCCAGGAACGTCAACCAAAGGACATTGAGTCCATGGCCTAGTTGGGGCACCATTATGTCCTGGCCCATCCGGGCAAATCCATTCAGAAGTCGGGTCTGGCTGACACGTTGGTTGCCGGGGTCGGCAAGTGCAGCGTCAGCCATGGCAACGCCGAATAAGTAGTGCCGATAGGTCCAGTAGTTGGAGGTTTGATAGGTCACCTCGTCCGTATCAATCAAATAGAGATAGATACAGAAACTTTAGATCACAGCGACAGTTTCAGAACCGTTGGCATAATAGACAGTATGGAAGCGACAATGATGGAGAGAATTTCCAAGGGCGAAAGCAAGTTCGTTTCCGAGACTCGAAAGATAAGGGCAAATCATTTTATAAGGACAAGTGGCCAAAACATAGAAGCGGATCGTCGGATGGTCGAGGTTCGGACTCCGATACGCGTTCCTCTCCGAGACATAGTCCGTGCAAGGAGAGGAAAGAGAGTATTTGCCAATTATGTGACGTCAAAGGTCATGTAGCCACTGAGTGTAAGTCTAAGCCAGAGAAGGCGAATGTGGCATGTGTGCTAGACACTATCAATAACGAAGACTGTGAGGGGTGCAGACAGTTGTTTGTACCAGATGGGAAACCATTGTTGATTTGTGGACACACTTTACCTTGCTTATCGTCCCTGGACGAAGGTGGAAAACTCGAACTTTGTACAGGGTCGGTGCAGTCTAGACAGGTGTCCGTGCTTAGGGACACGGAGTGTACTACCATAGGGGTACGTCGTGCCTGCATCGACGAGTCATGCCTGACGGATAAGACAGTCAGATGCATCACCTTTAACGGTAATGTAGAATATTACCCCATAGCCATTGTGGACATAGACACCCCCTTCTTGTCAGGAAAGGTACATGCGTGTGTCCTGAACAAACCAGTCGCAGACTTAATTATTGGTAACGTGCAAGGAGTTCGAAATTGCATACCAGAATAGGTACGCGAATGGGTAAATAATAGGGGTGTAGTAGCTAATGCAGTGCTAACTAGAGCGCAAGTGAAACTTCAAGAGAAGAATGATAGTACCGAGGCTCCTCATGTGCCATCGACGGTAGATGAGGTGGTAGGTGTGCGAGACGTTTCGGTCGGGGATTTTGCAGAGGGGCAGAAAACGGACAGGACGCTGATGAAGCTGGTAGAATTAGTGAAAACAAAAGAAGTTAAACAGACCAAAATAGCACGGTACTGGTTTGAATATAAGGACCAGATCCTAACTCGGTGCTTTGAGAAACAACAGCAACTTATACGTCAAGTGGTGGTGCCAAGCCAGTGGAGAGCGAAGGTGCTGGAGTTAGCGCATGACCCTCCTTTTGCTGGTCATATGGGAGTGGCTAGGACTCGAAACAGGGTTCTCTCCCAATTTTACTGGCCAGCACTCAATAAAGACATCAAGGCATACTGTAGGTCGTGTGTTGTGTGTCAAAAGATGTCTCACGAGGGTCGGTCGCCAAAGGCTCCGGTCCAGACAGTAGACTTAGCACTTCGCCCGTTTCAGAAGGTTGCAGTTGATATCATAGGCCCATTGTCCGTGACGTCCGACAGAGGATTTCGGTACATTCTTACAATGGTAGACTTGTGTACCAGGTGGCCAGAGGCAGTGCCTATGCGATCTATTACCTCGCAGGCGGTAGCGGAAGCACTTCAGCTGTTATACAGTCGCTTCGGGTTCCCAGAGTGTATACTCTCTGACAGGGGGACGCAATTTATTTCCCACGAAATGTCTGAAGTAACTAGATTACTGGGAATTTCCCAGTCTTTCACCTCTCCCTACCATCCGCAGGCGAATGGGGTTTGTGAACGCCTTAACGGCGCATTAAAACATATGCTGGCGAAGGTGACGGCCGAATTCCCTCAGGATTGGGATAGGTACCTTCCAGCGGTGTTATTCGCCTACAGGGAAGCCCCGCATCAGAGTACGGGCTTCTCGCCATTCGAATTGCTGTATGGGGCAAACCCTAGGGGTCCAATGCACGTACTTAAGGACTGGCTGGTAGGTAAACACGTAGACGGAGCGGCAGTTTCCGCGTAAGATTATGTCGTACATCTACGCGAGAGGATAATTAAGTCCTAAGCATTAGCGTGGGAAAACTTGACTCATGCGGGTATTCAGTACCGCCGGTATGCAAACCGAGGTACGAAACTCATATCATTTCAACCAGGGGATGAAGAGTGGCTGCTTTTGCCTACAAAAGAAGATAGGTTAAGCATCTCCTGGCAAGGGCCATTCCGGATTTATAAGAAGGTAACCGACGTCGACTACGTCGTAGAGGTTAGGAAGAAGGAGAAGGTGTTCCACGTGAAAATGCTCAAACCGTACGTGGAGCGTCCTCACTAGCTGTCCTCGGTTATTGAGGCCGTGGGTACGCGACGGTCGGAAGTAGCGGCGGCGGTGGTAATAGATAGCGCCGAAGACAGTTGTGATGATGGTAACTTACAGCTGTCTCTGGTGCCGATAACTCCTTCTGAATCTTGGACCGACGTGTCGGTGTGTCCAGATTTAACCGATAGTCAGAGGGCTCAGGTTGATGCTATACTGAGGAATTTCGATGACGTACTTACGGATTTGCCGGGTAAAACAGACTTAATAGTTCACGAGATAGCTTTAACTGATAACCAGCCTATCAGAGTTAAGCCTTACCCTCTACCACTTCATTATAAAGCGGCAATCGAGAAGGAGATTGACGAAATGGCTCGGTTAAATATCATCGCTCCCTCAGAATCCCCATATTCTTTCCCCATGGTTGTGGTTAAGAAGAAGAGTGGGGCCCTCAGAGTGTGTATTGATTTCCGGAAGCTTAATAGTGTAACGGTAGTCGACGCGGAGCCCATGCCCAACCAGGAAGAGCTTCTGACCAAACTTTCCCATGCTAGATTTTTTACAAAACTGGATTTAGCGAGAGGATACTGGCAGGTGTCATTGGCCGAGGCTGCAAAACCTCTTACGGCGTTTGCTATTCCAAGAGGTTTATTTCAATTTAATTACATGTGTTTCGGGTTAGTAAATGCACCCGCCACCTTTGTAAGAATGATGAGGAAGCTACTAGGCCACAGAGACGATGTTATTACATACATCGACGATATTTGCATTTTCCACAAAACATGGGAGCAGCATGTGGATGGGCTGTTTGCCGTCTTGAAGTGCCTCAAGCACATGGACTCACCGCTCGCCCGAGCAAAGTGTACATTGGATATGCGGAGCTGAGCTTCCTAGGCCATGTAGTGGGCCATGACATCTTGAAACCTGAGGATGGCACGGTTTCGAAAATATTGCAGTTGCAAACGCCGAAGACTAAGAGGCAGGTAAAGAGTTTATTAGGTTTAATCAACTTCTATAATAAATTCATCCCAGATTTCTCTTCGGTGGCTGGGCCGCTTACGGCACTCACCAAAAAAGGGAAACCCAACAAAATAAAATGGGATGATGAATGCAAAGATGCATTGGACAAGATTAAAAAACTATTTTCGGGAAAACCCATCTTGAGATTACCAAATCTTCGCAGACCACTGATACTGCACACTGATGCGTCATCGGTAGGTATTGGGGCCTGCCTGATGCTGGAGCATGATGGGTCGCTTCATCCAGTGTTGAATGTCAGTAGGAAGCTAATGCCAGCTGAAACTAGATACTCTACAATCGAAAGGGAGTGTCTTGCGATTATCTGGGCCGTGTCAAAGTTGGCACGGTATCTGTTGGGGGCGCATTTTTTCCTCCAAACAGATCACAAACCACTGCTATTTTTGCAGTCGGCAAAATCTACCAGTGCTAAATTGACACGCTGGGCATTATTGCTACAGCAATTTAACTTTACGATTTTACCAATTCAGGGTGTATACAATGTGGTAGCAGACGTCTTGTCCAGGTTGTGAAATAATTGGACAGTTATAGTCTGTTTGAAAAGTACATCTGAAGGAAGTAGTTATTGGAACATGCATTATGGGTATATTACTCCAGCATTAGTCAGTCGTTGTTATTTTTCACGACTGTCAGTACCTGGGGTAGATTGGTACATATTTCTTTGTATTGAGTCTAGTAAATGAAAAGGCATCTACGACGAGGGTATGGCACAACTCTGGCATTCTTTATTTGCAGGAGGAGGTGCTATCTCGGCATTTGTTCGTCCATACTCCAAAGGAGGGCTGGGCATGACTCCTCCGCTGGAAGAAAACTTCGTTTTCTTTCTTAAGGGGGGGGGGTGGATGTCACAGGATAGACTTTCAATAAGTCTATACTGGTTACCCTGTAGAGTGGTAACACTGCTATTCATCCTTTAAAACCTGCTCGGTTAGTTTTCGATTAGAATGAAAGCCGGAAGAGACCTTTTTGGCGCAAAAGGGGATGCTTGCGATGTCCGCCGGCCGGTGAGGTCGTAGATGGTTTTTGTCAGCAGTTTTGCTGGGGAATTCTTTGGATGCCAATTGTTGTTTAGTGCTTGCCGATTTTCATATGTGTAGGAATATTTGAGGGGTGCTAGATTGAGCTTAGAAAGTTCTAGTGATTTTCCCTTCCTGATTATTAATTGTGATACGTTGGTTGCAATTGTGTATTGCTTTAACCTAGTATTAGGTGCCGCCTCTGAGCGATAGTTCAGTGCCTTCACTGATGAGTTTAGGTCGGTAACCATTTTGGTTCTCATGACGAATTATAGTGTTCGCCAGGATATGTGGCAGTTTTCAGTGCATTGTGCTGTGCCTTTGTGCTATTAGGAGAGTTGGTATGATTATCGCAAGTAAGTTGGCTTATGTATTCATTATCTTACGTATTGCAGTTTCATGCATAGTGATTGTTGTGTGTACTTCTCATTAAAGGGATATTACTGTATTTGAGGCGTTATTGTATTACTCATGTCAGCTATTGTGTGCTGTGGTACTATTTTGTAGACAATGAGCCGTGAGTTAAATCCACGGTACAAATAGGGTTAAATCCAACAGCATCTATAGATTGTTGTTCTGACACCATCCAATTTGTAATTTATTCTGGCTACTGGGTAGTAGAAGCAGCACCTTCTCTCCCACAGCTAGTTCTCTGTCCTTTGCCTTCCTATTAAAATATGCTGCATGTTTCTTCCTGGCTTGTTTCAAATTATCATTTGCCAGTTTCCATCCAGCTTTCAAACGAGTGGTCAGTTCGTTCACGTATTGATAAGATGAGGTAACGGTCTCTTCTGCCTTCTCATCTGTCCAGGTCCTTAATAAAGCTTCTAATGGACCTTTTATGGGTCTCCCAAATAGCAGAGTTGCGGGAGCCATCCCGGTTGAACTATGTGGTACCTCCCGATACGCAAACAACGCGGCGGGCAGGAATTGATCCCACAGATCCGGTTTTTCGTGTGCCAGGTTCCTCAGGATAGAAATGAGAGTCCCATTGAACCTCTCTACTTGGCGGTTCCCTTGTGGATGGTACGGACTACAACGAAAGTGTCTGGCTTGAAATAGCTTAAAAACTTCTTCCGTTAGTTTCCCCTTGAACTGTGAGCCATTATCAGTCAAGATTTGATGCGGGAATCCTAATCAGGTGAATATTGTAAGTAGTGCCTCTGCTACATGTTTTGAATCAATTGATGGCAGGGCTACCGCCTCTCCCCACATAGAACAAGTGTCCACCAGAGTAAGGATGTAACTGTTCCTCCTCTTGGTCCGAGTGAGAGGTCCCACAATATCCACTGCAACCCTCTCAAAAGGTGTTCCCACTATGGGCATTTCCCCTAGAGTTGCAGGAGCAGTCCAATGCTTTGGAGCTACCCGTTGACATTCTGGGCAGGATTTGACATATCTTTTTATATCTTCCGTTATCCCTGGCCAGAAGTAATGACAAGCTATACGCTGTCCTGTGGCGCTGATCCCCATGTGACCACTGAAGGGAATCGCATGCCCGAGTTCCATCACTTTATCCCTATATGAAGTGGGAAGAACCAGCTGGTTGTGACCATTTGTTCCAGTTCCGGACTTCCTATATAATAGTTTGTTCTTCATAAAGTATTCTCCTTTGCTTGGAGGTGTGTGGCATTTGGGCAATTTTTTGAAACATGGCTTAAGGGTCTTATCCTCAGCCTGCGCCTTCCTCATCTCCTCTGGATGAGCATTTATAGGTTCACCTTCTTCCTCCTTTTTCTGTGACCTGGTCTGCACTGTCGCCATGATCACAGGTCTCTCGGGATTCCCCAAGAAGACGTATCTACACCCCACTATCAGAGGGTAGATTGGTTCATCTATCACTGCTGCTCTGATTTCTCCTTCCACATAGCGAGTTTTCACCGTTATCCTTGCGATGGGAAGTGTCATGAGTGGTATGTCCTTAGTCGCCCTTTGTATTTCCACTGTTTCTGTGGTATACTGACTTGGGTCAGCTAGGCTAGACTTCACAACTGAATCATAATCCAAACCTGTATCATAAAGGCACCTTGTGGTGACCCCATTACAAATAACATCCTCACAAACTGGGGGGTGATAAGGTTCCTGCTGTCCCTTAGGATTAACCTTTAATCTTTGAGTCCCCGACTTCATTGCAGCAATGTTTGAAGGTTTCCTTCTACAAAATTCGGTGTTATGGTTATCTTTCTTGCACCATTTGCACCATCTTTTTCCTTGGTTCAACGGTTTTCTTTCATTGTATTTTTGGTCATTGAACTGTGAGTTTCTGTCACGATAGTCATTTCTTGGCCGTTCAAGGTTTGTCCTACCTTTATTACCCTGTTCTCTATTATCAAATTTATTAAATTGCTGTGGAGCTTTAAAATTGTCTATGTGCTTCTTTTTAGCACCACTTACCTCTGCCTGGGCTGCCTGATACCTCTCAGCGACATTTAAAATCTCCCCCAACCTCTCTGCACCTTGTTCCATGAGAAATTTTCTCAATTCTGGAGCCATGGACTCTCTCAATTGCTCTATCATGATCATCTCTTTAAGATCTTGGGTCTTCCCCAGAGCAGTCCATTTCTCCAAATAGGTTTCCAGTCTGGCAGAGAATTGGTGGTATGTCTCCCCAGACGACAGTTTGGCATTTCTAAATTTCTTACAATAAAATTCACCATTTTTTTCGTATCTTAACAACAAAGCCTGCTTTAACATGTCATAATTGTCTTGGTCTTCTCTGTTCATTTTTGCGAAGACTTCATAAGAAGTACCTCTCAGTCCCTGTGATAACTTTAAACTCCACCTCTCTCTCTCTAACCCATATGTAGTAGCTAATAATTCAAAACGACTGAGATACCCCTCTATGTCATCGTCTTTCTCAACAAAATGGTCTAAATGAAACCCAATAGCTGATGTTGAGGCTCCCTGACTAGGCGTAACATCTGAGGCAAAAGGGCTGGCACCATTTTCAGGAGCATGGCCTTGTAATTCCAGCTCCCTTAGTCGTAATTCATGCTCCCTTTGCAACCTTCTATCTTCTGCCTCCCTTTCGGCCTTTTTATCTTCTGCTTCCCTTTCGGCCTTTTTATCTGCTGCCTCCCTTTCGGCAGTCAATCTTTTTTCTTCTGACTCCCTTTGCTGTCGTTTTTCTTCTGCCTCTAATGCTTTAGCCTCTTTGTCAGCCTCAATCTGCAGCCTCTTAAGTTCTTTATCAGCCTCAATTTGTAACCTCTTCTCTTCAACTATCCTCCTATCTTCCCTTTCAATATACTTATCACATTCTGCAGTTACGTATTGTATTAAACCCTGACCATCCATTCCCATATCCTTCGCCGTTAGCACAGCAGCTGATCTGAACTATGCCAGCTCCGCCATACTTTTAAGACAATTTAGCAATGAACAAGATAAATCTCTAACCAATTAATAACTAAAGTAATTCTAATTAATTAATTAATCAATTAACTACCACTGGCTGTGAAGATTCACCAACTTTTATTTTAAGGGACACTTTTAATTTTTACAATTTGTCCCCCTAATTTAATTCTCCCACCAGGAGATCCTAATATTACTGATAAGCTAATTATCCCTGGACAAGACCCCAATATATGTAGTGGATTTGATGGTATTGTATGGTTGATGTTACCTAGTGTGATGCATGAGGTCAGCTGTGAAGGCTCCTGAGATAAATGTAGCTGGGAATTTACAGAAGGCCCTTCTTGCTACCACTTACGACCTCACACATATCTTTTTTACTAATGAATGTGGCTACGTAAAAAATCTAGGGTACTGATATGTAATGTGTTGTGGTAGATTACATACACACACACACAGATATTTAATAAGTCTAATAATATTAATAAAATTTATAATACACTGAACTAACTCAAGCTGTTTAAATTTTGATATTAAATTTTCTTTAAGTTTATTTGTTCTGAACCAAGGATTTATTTTGGTCAGAACATATGAAAGGTTTTGAAATTATGAATGAAATGCATGAATATATGTCATAATAAAATAGAAAATATGTACATATGTATTTTACAAGACTAGTTAATATTACTACTGTTTATATTTGTAATTTCTCTGGGAGAACGATTAATGGATGTGCTGTTGGGGTGGCTTCATCACTCCCAGTCTATGACTACCAAACATTGTCCATTTACTGATGGGAGGAATACAAGTTTTATTTCCCAACATGGTATGTTCTAGTTGAGGGGAATATAGTTGGTGTGTTAAAAAAAAAAAAGGAACCCGTTACACGCCCATTGAGGCATATTGGGAATATGGTGTTAGGCCCATATTATCTTGACCGTCGGCACACTAGTAGTGATGTGGTTGGCATCAAGCCGGCGCCTTAACCTTCCCAGAGTTGCTCTGGTACCCATTTGGGGCTGGGTCGACCCAGGAGCCGTTTGTGGCCTAAAAAATTTCCACCTCATCTGTAGATCGAACCATAGACCACTGCGCTAGGAAGCCAGTGCACTAACCACTATGCTACCGCGGCTCCATTGTTGGTGTGTTAGTTAGTAAATAAGTTGGTGAAGGTCCAGCAGGCCAGACGCTCACGTATCTTGACTGAGTAGTTCTGGTGCTGGAATCTGGTGGCCCCACCTCTCCGTGCTTGGGGGCATTATAAGGCTGCTCTGACAAAATACTAGACTGCACTGGTCCACACTTGTATTTATCAACACAGCATTTGACACCACTTCGGTGCCAAACAGAAACTCACACTTCTGCAACAAAAGTATTGGGTCATGTGTCAGAACTCTACCTCCTGAGCCACTTATGTATACAACATTACACAACAACACCACATAGAAGGGGTCAGATCTCTCTGACCATACAGCACATCTTACCAAGTTGGTTTCACATAGAACTAGTTCCCCAAGACTACATATTCTGAAATATGTTCATTAGCTTCCTGCTATTGAATAAGATATGTGATATGTTCCACTGATCTCAACACTTGATCCGCCCTTGATAATCCTTGCTGGCGTTTATGTATTTTGTTTGTCTCTAGACCCTGAACTTGGGCTGGGAATCTAGAGCGAATCCTTACTTGTTGTAAGGGATAGATTTTGATATGGCAGTATCAAATCACTCGAAACATTAAACAATATTAAAATATACAAAGAAATACTTTCAGTCTTACCAGAATTATGAATAGAGAACACAGTTATATTCTAGCAAAACTCAGCTGAGCTGCTGGCTCTAGTATGGCGTCCCTCTAAATATTGCAATTAGCTTCTGGGAATTACACCACTGAAGAATTACTGTGTCTACTACTGGACAATTTATGTTGAATGGCAAAAATGCGCGTCTGTGCGCCGATAATATGATTATCTGTGGCCAATCACTGACTTCCCCCTTTCAAATTTCAAACCTCCTACCAAAAGTCAATTCAGTCATACCTCAGTCAAGTATGTATTATTGTCTGTTGGTCCGTCTGTCTCTACTTGCGTTTTTTACAAAAACACACTTGTTTCTACATGCATTTCCTACACGAATCTGCCTCTAGAGTTATTTTTAGCCACAATTTTCCACTATCTCCCCCTCTCTTTCATTCCAACTAGATTTTAGCACTTGAGTCTCAAGGCCGCAATTTTTTGAAAATTAGTGACATTTTTTTAACAGTGCAGTCCTCGTCTGTTATGAACAACACAGTCTTTTGTCAATATCTTCATTATTATCTATCCGTCTGTATAAATGAAAGCATATTATTTCTCTGCTCAAGATGGGCCATCAGACTAGCTAGGTTTTATATTCCTAACATTATTATTAAGAAAAAGTTACTTTTCAAGGTTAGTTGTTTTTTTGAAATATGTTCGAGCATCTTCTGTAATGCGTTTGCCGCTGCATTCAAATAAAAGGACTAAGTATCGTAAAAGCGTCCAAGAAATGACTGTTGCGTATAATAGCTAAGGTCCCTTTTGTCCATTTCTTTACATTGTGTCAACTTGGGGACGTGAATTTTTTTCCTTTCCCCACCAATTGCGTCTTTTTAGCCTTGCTAGTTTCAAGCACGTGTTCAGTCATATTTTTTCTTTTTGATCTCCGTTCCCTCCCGTCTCCAAGGGTAAACATTTTGCCTTCACGTCTAACAAGTTAGTTTCCATGGCGGGTAGTGAACCGTGGCATGGGCGATCATGTCTTCTAGTAGCTTACGCCTTATGTTTATCCCTACATTTTATCTTTGGAGATATTTTAACGTTGTATCACGGTTAAATTTATCACAACCGTGACGAGTTCTTATATTCTTAGTTTCTCCATTATCAAGACTTTGAATAATATCGAATGTCTTCCATGAAGGTACAATGTTTTATCCTTCATAAAATTTCACCCTGGACACACTAGTAGCACGCCATAACCAACCGTGCCGAAGCCCTGCCAGATACTCAATGACCAGAGATTATCTTTTCTCTCGCTTCAACTCAGTACATTTTCACTCACGCGCGAACTAAAAGATTGACATGTGAGATCAGCTCCCCTATTCGTCTCAGCACGCCTATTTGTCTCCCCAACTACGTGATTCACGTATCGTGTCAATTCAAACTCTTTCTTTAAAAATCAAACATATCCAGCTGAGCTATTATGTTCAAATACAGTGCACAAAGGCTCGCAAACAATTAACCATCTCCTAAGTTTAGATGTGCTCACAAGCGTGTCTATAAAAGACTAGACCCGCACATGAAAATCCCAAACACTTAACTCCCACGCGAAAACATGACTTAACAGTGTGCTCGCGTAGAATAGAAGGACTGAAATGGTATGACAAAGTCACAAATGTGGAATTGATGACAAGAACCAGACAAGTGTGTCATAAGAGGTTTTGATGTTAATAAAAGTATAGGCTATCCTGGACAAATAGGTGTATCAGAGGATACCAGGATAGTGCCAGATAAGAGACTGGTCTTATAAGTAATACCCCCTTCTCTGAAAAGAGCAAGGGTGTATAGACATCAAAGTGGGGTCAAGCTATGTAAGTTCTCAGAGAAGATGATGATGATGTACTCTGAGTCCCTAACTGCTATCTCTTTAGATCCCAACTTGAGTAAAGATTATCTGTGTTGTGTTATTTGGCAAATTGTTTAGGGTAATTTATTTAATATAACAGGTATTGATTTCAAACAGAACTTTAACTTAAATAAAATTATTAAGCAAGGCTGAATGAAATTGTATGTACAATTTAACTGTCCTGAACCTCAATCTTTTCAGGTCAGGAATACTCAAAAGCAATAAAAGGCTATTTACACATCAAAATAAATATATTGGAAAAACTGTTCCATTTTCGTAGAGTGTTCACTGGAATAACTACATATACAGTTTCTGTTCATATGAGTGATAACATCTGCTATTACTATGCTGTAGGTTCTCTTTATTATTTTTATGGTTTTATCTATTCATCCTAAAAAGGGTCGTAATCCTAGTTTGATTACTCTTGGGTAAATGATTGGATAAACTGAGACTGGCCTTTATAAAGGACTTATCTTAGAATGTTGCTGCTGATTCTCATATACACAAGTCAGGACCACAAACTTTATAGCTCATTACTGAGAAGATGGGGTCTGGTTCTAGTTATATGAGGACCTCTCAACTCCCACAATTCCTCTCAATTGAATGCAGCCACGAGGTAATTTCGTGATATAACCTGGAATAAAAGGACAACTACATTCCATGTAGAAGTCTGCCTCAATTTACTCACCCACAAACAACACTAAGTCTTACCCTTTTCAGTTATTGTGCTAACAAGTTGCACAAGCCCTACAATTTCTTTGCCTACAGTCCGTTCAAAGTGATCATTCTTTCTCTGTATTGATTCCCTGTTAGTGTCCATAGTCCATGCTTGGCTTCCGTACGATAATCAGGTTAAGTACAAAACAGCATGTGACCTATTGATTACTTCATTCTAACTTTTCCTGTACGTTTATCACATGATCTTTGAACAGTGTGTCACTCTAGAAGAAATACTAATTTAAATCGCTACTAACACTTACTGTCGTAATTTGTTACCATATTTTCAAACACTATACACATTTTTTTTTCATTTCGAACATGTCTGCAAAACTACACGCATTCATAAATGGGTCAGTATCACAACACATTGGTTTCACTTTCCACTAGCACTCGAACAAATAGGCTGTTTACTCACAGGTTAATAATTAACAAAATAAGCAAATAAATATATCTTTCTTACCCTCAGGTAAATATATTCGCACACACTCAAGCTGAACTGGCCTTCTAAGGGATCTTAGAACTGCTTTCAGATCAGAAGGCAAAGACTTGATCTTTCTGTCTTTCCAATGCTGTCAGCTCGGTGCAGATTTTTTAATCGAATGACCCAAATAGTACCACCTTGTTACTATTTATAGAACTACATCCGCCCAATCGGAGGAAAAGTCAAAAAGTTAATTTTTGAGACTTTTGACTTATGCGGTCCTGAGCGTATTTGTATAATCTGACAAAGTTTAAATATTTTATATTATAGTTATTAGTGGACCGATTTTAATTATCAAAAGTGATAATTAAACGGCCAATTGTTCTCTACCGCCCTATATGGTTTTCCTTTAGTTATTTCTTTGCATTTCAATCTGGGTAATTTTTAAGTAATTAAATTTGGCATTACCCTGATGTGAAAATATCACTAAAATAAAGTTTTATACTACAATAAAATTTTATCATGCGTCAATATTTATGCTTATGTGTCAATCAATATCAGCGCTATAATTTGAGACATTTCCTACTGTTTAACTATCTTTAATTGTAAAGGAATAAAATATCTTCGTTCGGTCAAAAACACTAAATAGGCATTGTTACCAAGTTAAAAGGTTTCTTTATCCTTACCGAAAAAAAGAAGCACTCTGATTGGTTGTTAAATTTTTAATATGCTCTTAGATAAATTTTGGTGGGCGGTAGATTTTGACTTGGTTCCTAGACAAATTCAAATGCACTAGATAAATTTTTGGCGGTAAATTTGACTGGGTTCTTAGACTGCTTCAAATACTATAGTTAATTTGGATTCAAATATTAAAGCTAGTTTTTGAGCGGGGAATTTGAGCGTGGTGTCATACAGATTCAACATTTGACGACAAAGTGCCAGTGGAACAAGAGTTGAGAAGAAGACGCAGGCGATGGATAGGACACACATTGAGGAAACCTGTTGATAGCAATACAAGTCAGTCCTTGTTCTGGAATTCACAGTGAAAGAGAGGCAGAGGTAGACCAAAAACACATAGATAAGAAAACTGGAAACAGATGTGAAAATTATGAGGAAAACATGGACAGATCTTGAACGGATGGCACAGGACAGGAAGACTTGGTATGTGTTTGCTGGAGGCCTTTGCTTCTTGGGGAGCTAAAGGGTATTGATTGATGTATCGTCTGGTTATTGACCATATCTCTTCTTGTTACTTCAGTCACCTTCCTCAGATACCTCATTTCTTATGCTTGGATCTGGCTTCTGTGGGTTGTAGTCGTTGCCTGTGTCTCGCATCCAAACGAGTTAACATTTGGATTAATCTGTATTTTTATTTCTTTCTCTATGAACGAAGGGTGTTGAGTTATATAATAATTTGCACATCTTCTCACCGTCAACTGTAACAGAATTGGAAACTTCTTCTTTGATCCTTAGCCAACGACCGTCGAAGCAGTAAGTGGCCATCACGCCTAGTGGCGTCTTGTAGGGCA
Source organism: Oreohelix idahoensis (assembly GCA_024509875.1). Lineage (NCBI taxonomy): Eukaryota > Metazoa > Mollusca > Gastropoda > Stylommatophora > Oreohelicidae > Oreohelix > Oreohelix idahoensis. The sequence continues at coordinate 1,182,967 of JAMPIV010004567.1, forward strand.
ACAACAAATTGATTCCACTTTGCTCGATCGGTGGGCATCCTTCGTACTGTGCCCCAACTCTGGTTCATTCTTTGCATATCAGCTTCCACAGTCCTCCGCCAGGTTGTTTTTGATCGGCCATTCTTTCGTTTTCCTTCAGGCGTCCAAAGCATAGCTGTTTTTGTGATGGCACGGGGGTCTCTTCTGAGGACATGGCCAACCCAGCTCCAGCGTCTGCCAGCTATGATGGTGTGCATGTCCTCTTGCTTGCTCCGAGTAAGCAGATCTTGGTTGGTAATGGTATTCGGCCAAAGGATTTGGTGAATTTTTCTTAAGCATGTTGTGTAAAAAGAGGACAATTTCGACATTTCCTTCTCTGTAACTCTCTAGCATTCCGCACCATAGAAAAGCACAGAAAGCACACAGCTCTGGTATAATCTTAATTTTGTGCTTGTGCTGTATTAAGAGGACTTCCAGATGTTGTTTAGGCTAAAAAAAGGCTGTTCTTGCTTTATTCATTCTGATGTTGATGTCTTTGCCTGCCCCGCTGTCTGGTGCTACTATGCATCCTAGGTATGTGAAGGTGTCTGTCTGTAATTGGTAACGCATCATCCATTTTTTTCTTTCCGTCTATTATTTTGCCGTTATACCCTGTTAACCAAAACGGTTATATTTGGGGTATATAGGGTGTGGACTTCTTCGTTGTAGCACATTCCTAGTCCTGAAAAGAACTGGTCCTGAAAAATGAGCGCTAGCTGCCTGGTTGGTCCCTTCTCGTTGTTATCTTTTTCGGCTGTATGTTGATTATGACTGTCTCTATTATATTTGGTAGGAGTTCCTCTAGGGTTTCGGTAATTATTTTGTCTTTGGTTTCTTTGCTTCTGTCTCTTTATTGATTGCTTTTTGTTACGATATCCTCGATGATCCTTCTCTCTGTTTCAGTTCTGTTGAGGACTTCTTCGTTCTCCTCTTTTTGCTCTGCGAGTTAGGCGATGTCGACTTCTATTTGGTGCTGAATGGATTTCATGTCCTGTAACATTGTCTGGGCGCTCTATAAGGCTCCTATTGTTTCGTCTCTTATGGTTTCTGTGTCTTCGTTGTGCTGCCTGTTCTTGTCGACTTTGAGTTTTTCTTTTATGTCTCGCGCATCTGTGGTAAGTTTCATTAGTTGGGTTCTTGTGTGCTGTTCCTGTTTAGCAGTGCCACATGAAGCGACTCAGTGTCTTGCTTCTCTGAAGAAGACGTTTTTTGTTACATATTCCTTCATTATGGCCGTGGTTCACGAGACAGTTTGCGCAGGTTCTGTTGGAGTTGCGCACTTTATAGTTGGTATCCCTTTTCGCGTGAGGACATTAATTGTAAGAGTGACTCTTGCGGGTTTTCTTAGTGTGCAAAAATTGAGGCAGTTTGAGCACTGCATAACTATCGTCTAGGTTTAGTTGACTTGGTCTGGGTTCCTTCAATAGTTAGGATAACTAGGTTTGTGTCCTTCTTGTCCCATGTCTTCAGTCTTTCAACCTGTGTTATTTTGACATTCTTGTTTTCTGTTTGCAGGCGGCTGTGGACTTCTTGTGTAGACCAATTGTTGTCGACCCCTCTTACAACTATCTTTTTGGTCTTCTTGTAGATCTCTACAGTAACTTTAATCTGGTAGGGCAGCTGGACTTCTTTGTGACCGGACTCTAGTTCGACCATCAATTTGTTTGTCTTCTCGGTGTTATTTAGAGCTATTATAACTCATTTTTCGTGTCTTGTAACTATAATTATACTCCTCCTGCCCGTTATTGCCTCGAGGATACCGATCACTTTATCGTCGGTTAGGGCCGTGAGCGAGGCCTTACCTCCAGACATCTGAGTTATCTTAATGATCCTCTCCTGTAGTGCCTCGTGAGAAACGGCATTTCTTGGCTTGCGAAGTTGGCATGCTCCAACTTCCGTCTCAGTTTGAGCGTGTGGTCAGTGGGACGGACTCTCCTGACCACCGTGGGACACTTAGTTGTTCTCTGTTGAGTCCCAGGTATCTCTATGTCTGCTATTGGTACGTCATGAGCTACT